>JAMKCH010073247.1:0-11797 GCA_023653785.1 Ophioderma brevispina | reverse complement strand
ACATATTTTAATTTCTCCGGCCCCCTCGTTGTAGAACGGGCCTGACTCTTAGGGCCCCCCTAGGCCTGTTCGTTAGGAGCTGAGTCAACTGCACACTTATGTCGTGCAATCCTGTGTCCGTACACCATCTGCCATAATAATTATTACAATCCAACAACCTCACGCTGTAATAAGGATCCCCCCTCTATTCTGAACTACAGGGACACCCTTGTTTCGGCAAGTATACCCGGCCCTGCGGCAGGGGTATGACGTATCCCGCATTTTCGGCATGACTTATTGCCGTAAACACTGGCGCTTCGTCGGCAGATATCCCTGCCGTCCGGCTATCTCAAGCCATAAAGGCATAACGTATATCCAAGCCATAAAGGCCATAACGTATTGCCGCAACGCGTTTCGACATTTCGCAACGCGTTGGTGACATTTCGCAACGCGTGAGGAAAAGTAGCAACGCGTTGCTGCGTCGGCCAAATTAGCAAATGACGAATTTCTGTTGAACGTTATTTCAAAATTGACCCACACGCGTTGCAAAGTATCTAGCAACGCGTTGTTGGAACTCCCAACGCGTGCAAGCCTCACAACGCGTTTGCGACCTTCACAACGCGTTGCGACTTCATAACGCGTTGCGAAGGTTCACAAGCCATAAGGTCATAACGTACTGCCGCAACGCATTGTGAGAAAAGTAGCAACGCGTTGCGACATTTTGGCAACGCGTTGCGGCGTCGGCCCTCAAAATCATGCATTTCTGTGACGTATTTCAAAAAATAAATCCACACGCGGTTGCGTCATTACGTTATGACCCTTATGGCCTTCACCACGCGTTGCAAGCCGTCACAACGCGTTGCGGACTTTCACACATGTTGTAAACTTCATTTCACAATGTGAAGGTCGCAAAGCGTTGTGAGATTTATATTTTTGAATACGTCACAGAAATTTCAATGATTTTTGATTGGGCCCGACAGCACCGCAACGCGTGCCGAAATATCGCAACGCGTTGGCCTGACATGGTCGCAACGCGTTGCGAATGTCGCAACGCTTTGCCGAGATGTCGCACCACGTTTTGACTTTCTCACAACACGTGGCGGCAATACGTTCATTACCCTTATGCTTGTGGACCTTAGCAACGCCTTGTGAAGCTTGCAACGCGTTTGTGAAGGCGTGCAACGCGTCGTGAAGGTTTGCAACGCGTTGCAAAGTATATAGCACCGCGTTTTGGTCTTTTTTTTTAAATACGTCACAGAAATCATGATTGTGATTGGCCGCCGCGGGTCCCGCACAACGCTTTGCCGAAAGGGTCGCAACGCGTTGCTACTTTCACACAACCTCGGTGCAGCAATACGGTATGGCCTTTATGGCTTGCCATAAACGTATTGGCCACAAACTGCGTTGCGGAAAAAGTAGCAACGCGTGCGACATTTCGTCAACGCGTTGCGGTGTAGGCGAATCAAAATCATGAATTGCTGTGACGTATTTTAAATATAGACCCACAACACGTTGCTAGATACTTGCAAACGCGTTGCAAACCTTCACGACGCGTTGCGAACTTCACAACGCGTTGCAAGCTTCACAAGGCGTTGCGAAGGTCCACAAGCCATAAGGGTCATAAAGTATTGCCGCAACGCGTCGTAAGAAAGTCACACGCATTGCAACATTTCAGCAACGCGTGACGGTCGGCCAATCAAATCAGGATTTTTTGTTGACGTAGTTCAAAAAGTAATGCTCACAATGCGTCAGCAACCTTTCACAACGCGTGCAAACCATTCACAAAAACGCGTGGCGGCAATATGTTTATGACCTCTTATTGCCTTCAAACAACGCCTGGTAAAGTTTAGCACAACGTGTTGGGGAAGCTCTCAACGCATTGTGAAGGCTGCAACACGTTGTCATGAAGCATAAGGTTCATACGTATTGCCGTATGCTTTGCGTTGTGGAGCTGTTTTTTGAAATACTTCAAGAAAATTCATTATTTTGATTGGCCGCGCCACAAACGCTTTGCTGACATGTCCGCAACGCGGTTACTACTTTTCTCACAACCGTTTCGGCAATACGTTATGACCCAGTTGACTTGTGGACCTTCGCAACGCGTGTAAAGCACGCAACGCGTTGTAAACGCCGCAACGCGGTGTAAGCTTGCAACGCGTTGGAGTTCCCCACCGAGCGATATTTACTAACTAAAGCGGCGACTAGCCCGATTCGAATGAAACCGTGCGTAAATTGTGTACCAGCTCCTCTAGAGCAGGATATTTCCCGGCATGTCCCGAGCGATTTGGGTTAACTATTTGGGGTATGCTGTCCTCAGCAAGGGCGATTTGGACGAGGCAAATGTGCAGCGGAAATAGACGCAGACAGGTTATGATGCTGCGTGATGTCGATGTTTGCACATAGTTGTTCTTATTTTCATTCAGGCCGACAAGCTGGACATGGACTAATTCCTTTCTTCAGCTGTCTCTCAGTGGCATTCGCTTTCTTGCGAGGCTCGCATGCATTTCACTTTTCTTTCTTGGAAGGGGCGGGGCGGGGGGGTGGGTGGAGGGCGAGGCTGCTCAAAGGTGGGCGGAGGTGGTAGTTGCCGGTCGGGCGTGGCAAGAGTTCTTTCGTTGTTGGGGGAGGGCGGTTTCGCAGTGGGGCGGCGGTTGGATTGGGGAGTGGGCGGGCGGGCGGGGCAGGGGCGGGATGGAGGGGGGGGCGGGCTGGCGGCAGGGGTCGGGCGGGGGGGTTAGGGGGGCGGGCAAGGGGGCGGGCGGGAGGGGGGAGGTGTGCGGGCGGGGCGGCGGCGGGCGGGGGGGTTGGGGGGGAGGGCGGGCGGCGTGGGCAAGGGCCGGGGCTGTGGGGAAGGGCTGGTGCGGGCGGGCAAGGGCGGCCGGCAGGGGCTGCGGGGTGGGGAGGGGGCGGGCTGGCGGGGGGCTTAGGGCGGGGGGGTTGAGTGCGCGTTCTTCCGGGGCAAGGGGTTCTGGGTTTTTAGTTCTGGTCTCGTGGATCTTTCGGGTCTTTCTTTTTAGTGTCTTTCTTTCTGTCTTTTAAGGTTTCGTTCTTTTTCGGTTTTCTTTCTTGGGAGGGGCGGCGGGGGAGGGGGGCGGGCGGGTGAAAGAGGGGGGGCGGGGGGGGAGGGGGGGGGCGGGGGGGCGGTCGGGTGGAGGCGGGTTGCGGGCGGCGGGAGGGCGGGGGAGCGGGCGGGCCGGGCGGGGAGAGGGCGGGAGGGAGGGGGGCTGGCGGGGGGCGGGCAGGGCGGGGGGGGGGCGGCGGGGGCCCAGGCGGAGGGCGGGGAGGGAGAGGGGGTGAAGAGAAAAAAAAAAGCAAGCGAGGAGCAAAGGGACCAACGACAGACAACGGACACACACCGGAGGAGGACCAGCCAACAAATAACTCATAATTATAGAACTGGGAGAAAGGCCACGACGAGCCTCAGAGCGAGTGGGGGGGGGGTGTCGACGGGACAGCGCAGAAAGTGAGAAGAAAAAATAGAAACAACCAACGTGGGGGAAAAGAGGACGGGGGGGCACGAAGAAGGGGGAGCACATGACAAAACATCACACTGTTAAAAAAATGTCCATTAATCAGCTCCGCGAAAGTTCTGCAGCAGAAAGGGCCAGACATTTGAGGGGAAATTGCAGAATTTGTTTTGGTCAATTAACGGAACTTTGAAGTAATTTACAAAATTTGTCTCAATTATGGAAAAAATGTGATTTTAATATAATTTTCCGTAATTTAAAAGTCCGGAACGAACAAAAGTCTAAATTTTGCTTCCCGGAAAATTTCCGTAACTTAACATTTTTTATGTTTTTTTTGTTTTTTTATTTTTATTGTTTTCTAAACAGAGTTTTCCTCCGTAAATTTGACGACAATCTGTTTCTTATCCCGTTAATTTTTACAGCGCACATGAATGATGAGTCAGATATATTGAAATAAACAATAAATAACACGAGCAATTTTGAAGCATAGTCTATGGAAAAATAATTTCCTCTTAAGCTTAAACCAAACAATAATCATGAACTTGTCTAGGATTGTTTTCAGTTGGTACCTGATTTTTTCCCTTTCTATCTTGGTTTGCTTCTTTAAAATTTATTATAGCGTTTTCTTTTCTCGTTTTAGTTCTTATTTGATTTTTCATTCTTTTTCTTTGCTTTTATTTACCCATTTCAGTGTTTTTTGCAATCACTCTTAATTTCTTTTCTATTTCCATTCTTTCTTTTTTTTGTTTTGTTTTTAAATTAAGGAATTATACTGTCAGCAAAAAAAATCATCACAGACTCAGAAAAGATGAAATCTTTGCTTTCCTTCTTATTTTGTAGACTCTTTACTTTACTACTGGGTGCAAAAAGAAAAACTCCTCTTTTAACTGCGGATGGGCGCGCCTTAACTGATTTGGGGGATATCCCCTCGCTACTTTTCTTTTCCCCCCATTTGTTTATTGATTTTCTTTCTAGACCGTTTGTCTGTTCAAGTTAACTATTTTTTCACAATGTATTGATTTTCATTGTCACTCATTTTTCTACGTCATTTTTTGTTTCTTTGTTGGGTCTTAACTTTGTCTATACTTTTTGAAGTGTCAGACCTATACGAAAGACTGTGTAAATATGTAAATCCTCCAAATAACGCTGAGCCCATAAATTTAAAACGCGGAACTTTTGAAGAAAGATGCTCAGAAAAGGAAAATACTTCAACTCGTTTGTTTGTTTGTTGTGTACAAAATGCCATAGCCGCTAGAATATAAGTCGTTGCAATGAAAACACAGGCAGACACACAATAAACAAACAAAAACAAAAGGGTTTGCCTCAAGGGACGCAGCGAATACAATTTGCGGAGCGCCGAACGTTTTTTTAGGGCGCATTACAAATACGCACGCTAGTCAGCCATTTTTGTTTTCAACTAAGGGCTTCAAGAAACATTCTACGCGCGGGGACTACGGGCCCTGGTTTCCAACAACACGTTTCTATGACACTTTGCAACCATGTTGTGGGCTATTTTTTTTAAATCACAAGAAATCGACCGTTTTTAACTTGGCCGCACCGCAAACCACGTTGTGAAATTTTTTGGCAACGAGGCTTACTTTCTGCAACCGCGTTGCCCGGCAATCGTTTTATGGATTTATGGCTTGCCATATACGGCAAGGTCATCTGCCGCAAACACACAAGCTGGCTTTCTTAGTACGTCAAAGAGTTCGGGGATTTGCTATCCAGTCACAATACAGTAAACAGGCGGGGGGGTGGAGGTGGGAGCAGGGGGGAACATTGTCACCCCAGAGAGCTTTGATGGGAAAAAAAACTGAAAAGATCATGCTAATCAGCCTTTTTTGGCTGCTCACTGGGAGATTTCCACCTCCAATCAGGAAATATGCCATCAATCACCTCAACCGGGGGAAATCTGTCTCAAAACCGGGGAATTTCCCCCCCCCCCCTCTGATAAGTGACCCTGTTATGCCAGTGTCAGTCACGTTCTGTTTCCAGATTTAATCAGCGTGTACGGCAATTGTTTGGCTTGACGAAGGTGTAGCACGTGAAAAGCAATCGCTCGCCGATGGGGTTGCTCTCCGAAGTACATTTTTTAATTTGCATTTTCTTTGTATCTTTGCATCAAAAAGATATGAGTTATCTGTTAGATTACAAAGCTTGATCTTACTTTTAGACAAGGAAACTTTTGTAAGGTAAAGTTATTAAACTAATGAACAAATCTACCCTGCCTTGCAGCATCATCAAACAGTACATTGGAGCAATGCTATTTACTGCAACTTTTTATTGGCACTTTTTCTTTCAAATCATTTTACCACAAGATGGGCAGTGTGTGTCATTCTTTCAATGGAATAGAGGCAAATTGAAGAAACTTCACATTAGTGAAAATGTGTCAGTGTCGCTTAAACAACTGGTGGGAAAAATCCTTTTTTTCTCTCTTTTAAGGACACATTTTATAGCCAAGTACAAAGGTCTTTTATTGGGTGACATAAAAACTTGACACAAATAAAGTTTGGATCTTTTTAAATTTGATATTGTGGATTTTATTTTTTTTTTCATTAAAGAATGGTAATTGACATCTGCCTAAAAAAAATGGTTCATTTTGGTTGAGTGGTTTTCAAGATAATGGTCCCACACGAACAATGCTGTCAGCAAAACCGACTTGTCCATGGGTATTTCATGATGAATAATGATAAGACACATGTTTTACAACGGGCTTTTCAAATCTGAAATCATAGCCTACAGTTATGTAATACCAGTTTCTGTCTTGTTCAGGGCAGGGGGAAGACCGCTCTACTCGATTTGACGGCATTTCCATGCCTAAGAAAATATGATGTCCGTGGACAAGCTTGTTTTGCTGACTTATGTTCAGTGAGCCCCTATCTTGAGAACCACTCAACCACAATGAACAAAAATTCAAGTAAGATGCTCTATTATCCATTCTTTAGATAAAATTAAATCCACAGATCTCAAATCTGGAAAATGGAAAATATCACTTCATTTTGGGTTAAGCTTTCTTGGACACCCTGTACATAAAGAATTCGAGATGTATTCTATTGCTCTAATTTTGGTATTACTGATCCCCATTCGAACGTAGGGGATGTCAAAAACTTCCTTCTCGGTGCGTTCCGTGAAGACGGGAAACCGAGGGGAAAAAGGTAAACACATGAAATACGAACGATCAGAGCAGGGAATATTATTATTGAATTGCAATTGTGGTGTCAAAAAACCTGCCAGATTCCTGTGCCTGAGCCTGTGCCGGAGGAAGGTTGGATTTATTTGGAACTGTTGTGTTGTTGTGTTGGTTTGAATGGCGCTTTCAGCTGCTAAGGCTTGTGCCGCCAGACACAAATACGATATGAAATTCGATTACGCACTTATATTCATATATGTAGACAGGTGGTACTGAATGAATTGCTGCAATTGCATCTAAAACAATAGAAAAACGGTATCTTTACGGAGACCCAGCCTGTTTTCCAAGATTTCTCCAAGCCTCAATTTCCTCCAAGCTCCATAGTCGCTGGAAATCAGAGCGTCAGTAGTGCGGTAGAAATAAGGATGGTCAATCTAGGTATCAGGCCAATACCCAGATGTCCCCGTTAGTTCATCCAGGCGGTCTCCGGCCTCGTATCCAAAGCTCGAGTCGCTGGGAATAGACAGTCTCCAGCCTCGCATCTAGCTCGAGTAACTGCTGGTATAACCAAGCTGTAAACCCATGTGGGGACGACGCTGGTAGGCCTACAAATTCAGAGAATTAAAACCGTGCTGCAACGACACTGGTAAGCCTGGGCTATCCGTGTGGTAACACGTGGAGGTGGGGTTGGGCTGCCAGTGAAACACATACTGTACCGGTTCTTACGACCTAAAGACATTTATGTGGCATCCTTAGCAAATAAATACCCAGTAAACAATGTATATAGATTCTATGGTGTTAAAAGGCTCATGATACGGTCATTTTTTCTATCATAACGGTGCGAAGGCGGTTTTCTGCAAAAAGGTCACACCCATAAAAATGAATCTGATACGTTAACTTCACGAAAAAGTGCGATCAACTATGACAAATCAGGTCTGGACGAAATTTGAGCAAAATGTGGTTTCGCTATAAGCCAGATCTGCCTCTGTGCGTTCCCGACAAATTTATTACACATCGAATTTGTAGACCTTTTATTTATTAACACTTTTTGAAAGATAAGTGTTCTGTATCATATGTTCAATTGAATAATAATATAATCTACTTCTGGGCACTTTTTTTTTGTCTATCCAAAAAGTTCGATGACCGATCCCAATACCCCTCTTCATTTTCACGGAGTTGGCTCGTGTTTAGGCACGATTCAACTCTTGTCGAGAGGAAGATGGATATGCCTTATTGAGGTTATGGAACCAAGTGAGCTTCGGTCAATTTTTGCCAATTACCTGAAAATTTTCGGTCGATTTTGGCAAATTGGAAAATATGAAAACAATTATGTACCAATTATCGGAAGGGCATCTCGGTGGTGGATGTCCTCTAACAAAAAAAAAAATAATCCTCGATGGGCTATGCACTTCATTTCCTGACTCTTGCTGGTATCCCTACCAATCCGTTTTTCACAATGTAGTACTCATTGGTAGTGAGCTCACCTGATTTACTGTGCCCAATATTTATTAGATGTGCTTTTCTGGCTAGGACTGTGTGGATCGTGTCTGGAGTGCACCAGTAAGTGCTGCCCTCTTGACCCTGCAAATGGTGCAACCTGTCGCGTTTATTTGTGGATATTAATCATTTTGCATACATGGTGTTATACTTTTCTTTATAATTTGTAATGGTATCAGGTAAAAAGTTGTTAGGGCATTCCGTAGTGAATGTCCTCAATAAAAAAAGAAAAAAAAATCATAAAAATATTTAGAGGATACCCATTTTGAGGTTATCCTATTAAAGAGTGACACTGGCACATTTGAAAACATAGTGCGCCCTCAAGATTGTTCAAATCGCTTTTTCATGGTTGTAAAGCTTTTTATTACAAAAGCCCTCACCCAAAATGATTAAGACCCAATGAGCTCTATGGGTAAACAGCACATTTTATAATTTAAATTCGCCGGCGACGTTAAAATTCAGCAGACGACAAAAAAAAAATGGTTTTAACAAAAGAACACACATCCGTATGCATGTTCTCACGCTAAGCACACGGTTTGACCGTCATACCTTGGTAGTTTTAATATCAGTGAGTACGGGTGTTTCGAAAGACAAAGGACCTCGAAACAACAGACCTAAGACCTCGCAGCACCAGACCCGGAAGTGAATTCACACTTCCGGGTCTGGTGTTTCGAGGGTTGGTGTTTCGGAAACACCCGGGGGATGTTTCGAAAGACCACAGACCTCGAAACAACAAGACCTCAGACCTCGAAAACATCAGACCCGGGATGGATCCATTTCCGGGTCTGGTGTTTCGGAAGGTCTGGTGTTCGAGACATCCCCCCCCCCCGGTGTTTCGAAACACCAGACCTCGAAACAACAGACCTCAGACAGAAGTGAATTCACTTCTGGGTCTGGTGTTTCGACTTGAGATAATTCTCTAAGATTATGAGGAAATATCTCGAATTTTGAGTTAATAACTCAGACTTTGCGATAATTCTCAAAATTTTGAGAAAACTAGTCTCCACTTTTGAATTAATAACTAGAATTTGAGGATAATTTCTAAAAATTCTGAGAAAATATACTCCAATTCAGTTAAAACTGAGATACTTTCTCTACAAATTCTGAGGAAAATATCTCTATTTTTTTTTTTTTAGTTAAAGTTTTTTTTAATTTTATTATTACTTTTGGCCATATGCGAGAAAAATATCTCGAATTTTGAGTTAAAGCGTGACTCAGGACGATTTCGAAATAAAATTATTAATTTTTGTGTGTAATTAAAATAGTCATCTAGAACTAACAGAGAGTCGCTTAGGTGTTGGCAAGGATTTAAAATGGGCCCTCAATTTTTTTTAAAATTTGATTATGGTACATTATTAGTGCTGATAACAAATCTGAAATCAAAAAAATATGACTTACCATATTCGTTTTAGAAAAAAAGACTTAAAAAAGTACATTTTGTCAAAATTTTACATGATTACCACGCAACTCTATGTGAAAATGTGATTTACCGCTACTTAAGTGCTCCAAAACGATAACAAAGGGGCCGAAACGTTTTTCTGATTTTCACATATGTTTAGGTTAAGTTGCATACTTGAGAATACCGAAATAAAAAAAATGGTTGTCACCGTATTAGTTTTCCTGAACATCGTCGAAAAGGACATTTTAGATTCCATCTTCTAGAGGACGATGAGTGTCGCGTTATTTTACGACTATATGTCACGCCAGCAAAACAACAAAATGGGTGCGTGAAAGGTGAGACGCGTAATTAATCGGGCGGTCTTAGAAAGTCCTAGCAACATCCAGCGTTATACGCGATTTTCCAACGCTTTACACATTCGCGTAAATGCAGGAGTGTAAAATCGTCATGAATTTTTGCGACGCTAAAACGAATGCACGCTTGCTCAATGCTCATCTCCGAGTTTAGTAAAGTCGGCTTGCGCGTACTCCTTAGAAACCAAATTAATAATGCCAACACCTTAAGGAGTTTGGGTAATTAATCAACTTTTGGATCGTTCCCAAGACTCAATATCTTCCGAAATGGCTTCCGCAGCCTGAAGCGTCGATTGCCCGCGCATACAAACAAGAGCGCACATCCGCCGTTAGCAGAGTTTTTTACGCAAAATAAAAAACATTCTTCACGCACGAGCGCGCGGTAGGGTGGATGCATGGGACCTTTGACATGAACCATCCTTCCCTTTATTTTCTGTGTTCAACAACTGGTTTCTTCATTGTGTTTCTCCCCTGTCATCTTGGAGGCAGAGAGGAATGGGGGGGGAAATTGGCCCTCCCCATATGCATTAGAGCCTTGTCCGCACCATTTGTCTGAACGCGACTTGTGGCGGTCCCCTTAGTCTCAGCAGTAAAATTACCCAAATTAGGCCGACATGAATTCGTGATTATGTTGTCCCCCATTTCTCCAAAACATATATAATTTATGGTGCTTTCAACTGTTTGCAAAAAATAATATATATTGATTATCGATGCGTAAATTATGTCGATATATGCGAATCAAGCCCGATACGAGACCTCACTATGGGGCAAATGGTGCTATGCATTATTTTTATTAATTTTGGTAATCGTACTTTACAATCAATAGAAAACAAGTTTTAGCTTACCCAATGTTCCGAATTTGGGTTCGGTATTATTTGTGCTGGAAGGAAAAATGTTTTGCTGCTTATTTGGGGGGATGGTGGTCCGTCGGAAAAATAGTGTGCGTTTCCCATATAGTTATTGTATTTGAAATATTCCTGTTAAAAATTCGAGGGGTCACACTGTTAAAAATTTCCGTAAATTAAGAAAACGGATTTTACGTAAATTTCTGTTTTTAGAAAACAATAAAAATAAAAACAAAAAAACATAAAAAATGTAATTTACGGAAATATTTCAAAAATTCTGGCAGCAATATTTCCGCAGACTTTTTTTTGGTTTCGTAATTTTAAAAATACGGAAAAATTCTGTTAAAATAAACATTTTTTCCGTAAATGAGACAAATTTCTGTAAAATTACTGTCAAAGTTCGTTAATTGACAGGCAAATTCCTGTAAATTTGCCCTAAAAGGTCTGGAAATACTGCTGCCAGAAAATTTCAGTAAAATTACGGAAATTTTTTTAACAGTGCATGTGCCATCCTTATTGACATTCTGTCTTTTAAGACAAACTCTATCAAAATCCTAATATACTAGGTCTAAACATGGAGTGATGCCACCTCTCCTTGTAACAAACTGACCAGACATTAAGTTTAACAAAAAGGATGATAACACGAAAATCGGATTTTTCAGAACATACAAATGATAAAAAAAGTGAAAGCGCAATGGTTATAGCCCAGTCGAAAGAATCGTCTCGCTGGTCACGAACATAGAGACACGGCTCAACACCGTGCGTATTATTCTGCGTTTGGTCGGAGCGTACGCACTAAGAGTCGATCGAAAGGGTTAATTTTTCAAGAAAAAATAAGGATTTTAGCATGAATATCTCAAAAGGGGAATCGTTGACCCCATGATTTTTTTGTTTCATTAGAAAGCTCTCATTGAGGGCGCAACTTATATAAAAATATCACAGAAAATGATGGTAAATTTTTAGCTATAACCAAAAAGTCCTCGAAAAAAGGATTTTTTTTTTTTTTTTTTTTTTTTTTTTTTTTTTTTTTTTTAAAAATGTGTATTGTGATACTGGGTTTTACTCAAAGTGACATCGGGACCCCGCTTTTTCTTGAATTTTGACATATCGATGAATGAAACCGTATT
>JAMKCH010073241.1:0-50291 GCA_023653785.1 Ophioderma brevispina | reverse complement strand
TCAATCCTTTTTTGACACCATTGACATAATTGGAGGTTAAAATTACTCAAAGGGGTAAAAATCCAAGATGGCTGTCAGTTGACCTAGTGATGTCATATACATTGAACAACTCATAAAGTGGAAAATGTGGTAGGCCTACCTGTTTATTTGTTCTCACAGATGGGCTCAACAACCTTCTTAGGGCAGAAGATCACGCACACCTGATCAATTGCTCTACAAGAACAGTGCTTTTAGTTACACTTTCCACTACAGCCGCATAGGGTCACAAGTTTGGCATGAATTAGCTTCAGAGACTTAAGGGGCAAGAGGGTGCCGTCTTGGTTGATCCACCCGTAATGAATGGGGTCCAGCTGACTGGCATCGGCTAACAAGGTCAAGGCATTCCGAATCACGCAGAATGCCCTCAAGTGTTCCCGGATGACGCTTGACGTGGGTGGTAGTTCTTCTAGCCCCAATGCTGAATGCAAGTGTACGTCAAGTCTGAGCTGGTCAAATGAAGTTGCAGTGGGCTTGCTTCTCGCACTGGCCCATACATTGACTAAGTATTGTTCAGCCTGATCTAGGTCAGCTTCAGAGAGCACAGAAGACTCTGCAAAGCTTGAGAGAAATCTTACAGGTTTGCATGCAAGTGCTGCAAGTTTTGTTCCCACCTTACTGAATGCATCTTCCCCAGTCGTAACATGCGCCTTAGTGAGTACTCGGCATAATTCATCTCCTAGTTTGAGGTGCAGTATATGAAGTGGAATCATACGTCGCTTCTCTCCTGTACGTCCCGAACTGAACCCAAAGCTCATGTAAGCCACACTCTTTGAACAAACCAATGTAGTGTAGGAGAAGGATAAGAGTGTCTGTGTCATTAGACACCACAACAACTCTCTGACAGCCCTTTCTAACTGCCCAATGCACATGAGATATTAAGCAACAGTCAGCCTTCAGAGTTGGAGGTACCAGCTCTTCATTAACCACCATTCCACTCAGAACCACGTCTTTCAGATCTCTTTCCCCGACGTCCCGTGCTAGCAACTGTAGGTTCTGTTTGTTGACACTAGATGGCCAGAACTTGTCCAGTTGGTGTGGAATGGGTACGGACTTGTCCATGATGGCTAATTCAACGGCGCTAATCTCCCCAGCTCTACGGATCCGCTCACCTTCTTTGATGCTCAACTCATTGTAGCTGTCAAATACTATGTGGATCATTTCCAGTGATGGACAAACTCGATAGGTACTCTGAAAAACTTCTTGAATGACTCCACCAAAGTTTGTAAATGTAGACCGAAGATTGGGGAATTGACGTACTTTTGACATGAAGTTAAGCACAACGTGTGTTTTCTGGGGGCTGTTCTGATTAAATTGGTAATCAGCTTGGGTAAGATTTGTTTCCAGCTGAGCAACCAATTGTGCTTTGTCAGGCTTTGTCATCCTATCCCCATCAAAAGAGTGGGCTATACTGCAGAAAGTCAGTGTGCATATAGCACTTCCGGTGGCCATTCCATGCAATTTAGTAATCTCTACCTCCCTCTGCGCAGATGCAATGTCCTTTGTGGAAACAGTAGCTTTTGTTGTCTCTGTACTGGTCTTATTTGTGGCACAATGTGAGCCGAAGGCTGGAAGTTGTACCTTAGATATTGACGCTCAGCTTCTTAGACTTTTCCACATATGAGCTAGATGAGATCCTTGCGATCAGCAATGCTCCAGCTACTCACCACTGCTCAAATGACCGATCACCTGGAAACTGAGATCCTTGTGATCAGCAATGCTCCAGCTACTCACCACTGCTCAAATGACCGATCACCTGGAAACATCAGTACAACAAGAGCTAGGCGGACGGAAGGGTTTGATCTTTGATCAAAATGTGTCACGGCTGTTATATTTTGTGATTGCATGGAAAAAACCCTTTCATTATTACGACATCCGAGGTGCCACTTCTCAACTTTGTGACAAAGCAAATTGTCAAAGACACTGTCAAGGCGAGACTCCTGAAGGTACTGGAGAACGGTGAGATGGCATATCAGAAATTTCTTGATGAGCGATATGTGGAAAAGTGTCATCCGGGAACACTTGAGGGCATTCTACGTGATTCGGAATGCCTTGACCTTGTTAGCCAATGCCAGTCAGCTGGACCCCATTCATTACGGGAAGTCTCTGAAGCCAATTCCTGCCAAACTTGTGACCCTATGCGGCTGTAGTGGAAAGTGTAACTCAAAGCACTGTTCTTGTAGAGCAACTGATCAGGTGTGTGTGATCTTCTGCCATAAGAAGGTTGTTGAGCCCATCTGTGAGAACAAATAAACAGGTAGGCCTACCACATTTTCCACTTTATGAGTTGTTCAGTGTATATGACATCACTATGTCAACTGACAGCCATCTTGGATTTTTACCCTTTGAGTAATCTTAACCAGCAATTATGTCAATGGTGTCAAAAATGGATGACGACACCCACAACCTCATTAAACAATGTATTACATATAATAATACTTGGATATGCCATTCAAAATGTGTACTTTTCATAAGACTGCCGGCGGCCATCTTGGAATTCAAAATCCATATCATGTAACATGGACCTCTAATGATAAAAACAATGTCAGAAATGAATTCCCAGCACCCAAAAACCCCATAAATGATGTATTGAACATAATACTAGGTTAAGTCATTCAAAACTTGTACTTTTCATATGACTGCCGGCGGCCATCTTGGAATTCCAAATCCATACCATGTAACATGGACCTCTAATGCTGAAAACGATGTCAGAAATGAATTTCCAGCACTCAAAAAACCCTAAAACGAGGTATTACACATACTTTTAGGTATCAAAATTAAAATTTATATTTTTAAAATGGCTACCGGCGGCCATCTTGGATTTTCGGAATTCGCAGCCGGTTTCGAAAAAGCACCTGTGTGATTCTTAAAGGTAAATGGACCAACAACTTGGCTAGGAACAATTATTTAATGAAAAATTAGGGAAATTTTAGAAAATGAAGTAAATCACTAAACAATCGTACTGTCTTGAAATCGGGTAAAAATTGTGGGAGGAAAGGTCATCCTTACCATAGTCTTGTTTGGGCTAAATTGATTTAAGGGATTGGTTTGATGTCATTTTCTTGTAAGATAGTGGCGTCATGTTTCTGTAAGACCATTTTATCCGATGATCTACCAATAAATGTCACCCAATTCACCATTTTACTGGGGAAAGCAATTGTATGTATTTTCATGGCAAACAACAACATGGGTTTTAGTACAAATAATTGTTGGATACAATTGGCAACCTCATTTCCTCAATTGTTGAAAGAAAATGGAATCCAGCAGGAAATCTGACCAGCTTGATTAAACCATTCCCCTGAGGTCTATTGGCTGTTATATTGGTTATACAGGGGGCCATAAAAAAATGGTGCAAGTTAAAAAAGTACTATCGTTGGAGGTGAAAAATTGTGAAAATACTGATGTGATAGTTACATCATCGGATTTGGTTGTTGCAATCCAAGAGATTAGTGATAATATTCTAAGAGAGGGCGTGTTGAATTACAAATTTGTGCCACTTTCACAGAAGGGATAACTTAAAACAATCGAATCATGCATGTTAGTAGGACATTGTGATGATTATTTGAAAGAATTCATCCATACATAATTATAATAATGGTTGATCTTTTTCTTGTACTTCAACCATCAATGTTTCTTTTTCTCAGTAAACATTTCTAAAATGACTTAATAAAAATAGAACACTCTCAGATGGAACAGACATCAAAACAAGTTGCACATCTTGTATAAATAATGACAAATTTTTAGAGTTCGGAATTCTGTTCTATTGAAGCAATGAAAATACAAATAAACCAATTTCTGTAATCCAAATTTAAATTTGCACGATGCTATTTGAATGATCGCAAGGGAAAACTCTTTCGGATGGCAGTTGCAACTTCTGACGGTATAAAATATTTAAATCAATAAGCTCTATCAACCTATCAAACATAATGGCTCTCACTTGCTAGCCATCTGTGAAAAGTTGGCACCAATTGGTATTGCACCTCTGTTATTAGAATTGTATCATATCTCTCACTTGTATTGATTTTTATGAATTTTATTTGTTCATCTCCAATGAGGGCACTTTTGCCTTACACCATTTTTTTGTTAGACACCATGTACATTGGGTATGTGATAATTTAGCCAATTAGAAAAGGGGGTAAATTTTGTACAAAATACTAGTAATAGGATGATTTTGATTGGTACTCAGAGGTTATACCAGTTATATCATGTAATTGGCCAATCAGAGTGCAGTAGTTATTAACGGTGGTAGGTTAATGGGGGAAGTGAGGATTGATGAGCAAGTCTAACAAAGAGTTCACTTTTTTTCAATGTGCCCTTGCTGGGTACAGTCTAAAATGCAAGACAGCCCTAGGTATATGCAATTCTTAGGACACACAACTCTGTATTTACTATGTTGTTGCAGTATACTCTGATAGTTCAAATTTTTATTGTAAAAATAGCTGAAAATGTTTAAATTCCGGCCGACTTAAATATCACAATACAACACACTATTTGTGTGCAGCAAATGCATGCTGTGTACATTTGAATTGCACCCAAAAAATAGTTTGGCATTAATGAAATCTTTGATGTGCTATGGTAACCATGACAGGGTCAGATTGTGGACTTTCTCACTCTTTTATAGCCCTGAGGCCAGCATATATTCATAATAAAGCCCAGGGTATCAGAATAGCAGTGGTCATTTTCAGTAAACCAACCAGGCATAAGTTACTGAAGCATGTTTGCATTGTCTTATTCCCTTAGAAAAGAAAGTGTAGTCAGCATGCTAAAAGCTCTATCTAGCCATTTGTTTATGTGATCTTACATTGCCAACAGTTAGCAGTTAGCAAACTACGACAAAAGCACAAATTTGGCAAGACTATAAATATAAAATATGCTTGTTGATTTTGAATTGGAAAAAGGATATTTATCATTGCTGTTTGTGAAGGAAAAGGCCATCAATTTTTTAATGATTTATCGTGCACCATCAAATAGTAATTAAAAATTGATGTGATCAATTATTCATGATAATTTGTGTGTATTACATGCAACTCTACACCAATATATCAAATGAAATTTTGTCTACCAGGTTTTGAATATATGACAATAATTGACTGATACTAAACTACTTAATCACTTAAGTAGGGATCAATTAATTTCCATCCTCTCAAGTCATGATTCAAATTAACCACAAAACTCTATGGCTCAGATAGTATGATTCACTGGTTTTGTCCATGGTAATTGCAAACAAGATTCATCCCCATGTCGGATTGGTTAGTAGGTCAAGATTCGCCCTGATCATGTTACTAAATAAGTTTTACAGTAATATGTAAATGATCTCAAAAATGAAAAGATTCAGACTGATTTACCTCCTTCCCTCCAACAAAAAAAAAATCATTCTGGCAATGTTCCACAAGGATCTAACTCTGTGAAAAAGTAGGCTTAAATTTTTTGTATAGAATTTTAATACACATTGGATTGCAGAGTGTTAATTCAATAGGCAAATGAGGAGTTGCATATTTGAATTTACATCCATTACTTGGCTGTGAAGCGCATGAAAGTAAAGTTTAAACTGCTAGCATTTATGCATCATGTATTTAGAAATATCAGTTTTTTTTTTTCTCACACGAAAGTGAGGATTAGTGATGTTATATCTAGAACCCATACATACTAAAACTCAATTCTTAGAAATAACCTGCTACAGAAGCTTAATAAGATTGCGTGAATCAGACTCTATTTTCCATGATGCTTTGGTTGGCACAGACAACAAATTATTATGTCAAAGTATTTTTTTTTAATGTCGAAAACAAATGCAACCACAGTCTAATAGATAAGAAAGCAGAATCAACATGATATGACATTTGGCCACAAATACATAACCCCACTTGTTTGTTTTTTCATTTTATTCTGGGTAAAGTAAGCATGTATAGACAGTGTATAAATATGTGCATTAAAAATACTGAAAGCAACATGATATGAATGCAAAAGGAAATGAAAACATTATGACAACATGAAAAACATTTGAGGCAAAATCACATTAAAAAATTTCTAAGGCAAAACAATAACATTAAAGAAACAGGACATTTGGTGCAAAATAGCATGCAACTATGAGGGCAAATAGGTGATTGAGGGTGAAACCATTTGAGGGTAAAACAACACTACAGGATAAGATAAAAGTGATTTAAAGGTGAAATGAGAGATTTCAAATAACAGGTTTTGTCTCGAAAAAATGTGACAAATTTGATTTTCCCACTGGTGTATAAAGCTTTATATCAAAAATACGCCATCTGTAAGGATTAAGCTGAGAACTAGTTCTTTGGACAGAAATTGTGAAATTTCTAATTTAGTATAGGAGACAAAAACGAAAATTCAGCCTATTGTTTCTATAAGATATACATATCACCTTTTGTTTTCTTTTAAGTTATTTCTGTAACAAATTAAAGGTAAAGGAATCTATAGAGCGTGATCAATATTTGAAATCACTCCATATCACAGAAAATATGGAAACTTGAAATCTCGTGTTGCACTTTAAATTCACATAACTCTCAGAATCGTTAATTAGACCACAGATTTACGGGATGATCTAAAGTGTTAAAAATCTATTTTTTCAGCTATATTAAATGAAAAAAAATGGAGTCTATGGTTTAGCTTCACAGCTACTGGAGGGCAAATTTTTGGCTGTGTCTTTCTTGATATGTTGCATGGTGCAAATAGTCAATTAACTCATTAGTTGGGGGTCTTGTTGTAACTAATAGTGTGGTTTGGTGTGTGCTAAAGTTGATTTTGTTGCGGTGCGGTATGGGTTTCAATAGGGCCTAAAACTATACAGAAAATGAGCGGGGGTGCAAATTTTTGACGGCATTGCCCCCTCCTGCAAGGGGGGATAATGTTAGTAAAGGTAAAAAATTAAAATGAGCCAAATTGTGTTTGAACAAATCGTATTAACAAAGGCAAACATTTATAATACCTGCACATGGTGATCGAGGATCTGCGAATCACTGAGAACAGTAAGTGTTAAGGTACACTAATAAGTGGTGAATCAGCCATTGACGAATACAGGGAAAAGTTTGGTGACCCTCATAGACCACTGTAGACCCCGTACCATGTTGCTATGTAATTAAACAACCAAATGTCACACCAACTGTAAAATCAGACATTTTTGGATCTGTGAGACAATACAAACAAACGTATGTGAAATAGCCGGGAAATAGCGCAGGTACGTATCTACGCTCAGTGCCATAGTTGTTTTATGGGTCAGGCAACAAGCTAAGTTAGAAGTTATTTTCTTGAGGTTTGTGGTGGCACTATTTCATTTCGATGGACGAAATAAACGTTTTAGCATTTCCAGCTCCGCCTTATTAAGTCCATCTGGGGGGATCCAATTTTAAAATTACCAAAATCGCTTATTGTATGATAAATACACATTTTTAATATTCTCGTTTGCGGTATAGTTTCGTAGACAATTGACCAACATTAACTCTGCAAAAAGATCTCAGAATGTTTCAAAAATGGGGGCTTCCTTCAAAAATGTGCTAATAGGCTTAAAAAAGGTCGAAATAGGCAAAGTATATAGGTTCTAACCTTTAAAGGAGATGAACAGTAATGTACATTGAAACACAATTTGACTGATTTTAAATTTTTCCCTGTAGTAACATTTCCCCCTTGAAGTCCGAAAAATTTCACCCCATCATTTTCTGGACTGTCTGGTCTCTATTGAATGAAAACAGCAAGAAAATCAATTTCTAGAACAAATATCTTACGGAAACGGTTCATTTGAATACCAAACCACACTATAAGGTTTTGTGTGCTTTTTTAATTACGTTTTTCTAACCATGCTTGCTCTTGCCCTCCTATAAACAGGTTGAAATTGAATGCAGTCAACGCTAATACCAGTTGGAAAGTTTCAATGTTATGGAGCACAAAGAAAATCTTGATGAGGTCCTCAAAGGGTAAGTACAATGTTCATGTAACACATCTTAGATAGGCGCTCACACAATAGAAGAAATTGGGGTAACGGTTGTGGGTTGTACTAGATGTAACAGCCATTCTTGACATTAAACTTGACAATGCTAGGAAATTTGGAAAAAAACAGGTTTAACCTGGAGGTAGCAGGCACTTTGGCAACACCTCAAGTACAAAAGGTTTTGGAATGATTAAGTATGTTGACAGCCTGCAGACAGAGATCCCCTGGAATGTGATTCTTAAGGCTGAAAAGGTGGCCTATGGAGAGGGGCCAAGAAAAAGTTGACAGGGTCAAATTTTGAATATTGATTAATCAGTTTGGAAGTTATACCACATTATGTGTCTAACTATAAGGATCAGAAAAGGTATAGTTTCAATATATGACAGCCCTAAAGATTCAGCATTATAGGCTAAAATTACAGGAGAAATCAATAAAAGGTAAATTTTAGTTGTACAGGGTCAATTTTAATTTACTATGATTTGGATAAAAAAAAATGGAACTAAAGGAGTTAAAATAAGGACTAGTTTAACGCCTTACGTAAATAGCCACAGCGGCCTTTTCGACTGTGTTCGCTTCAACTGGGTTAATCAGCCAAAACCCTACTATGGAGTTGATTCCTTGAGCACTTGGGCTCATATGGAATGTTGGTCATTACTCAACACAAAGCAAAAGAAGACATGTTAATGAGCGAATTGATAGTACAGTGTTGCAAATTTTAGCACCCATGATGTCGCCCAACTGACCGGCCACATTTCATGGACCCCCAGATCATGAGGAAAATGTATAAATATGGTCACTCTTTCATCCATACTCAGTTGGGCTCATGGCACGATTTTGAAATCAGACTCCAAAGACCAATGGCAATACCTTTCGTAACGGCCATGAGTGGAGTCTTTTAATACATACCTAGAGGCTATTATGGCTGGTCGTTCCCACCAGCCAAAAATTGTGCAAGGTTTTTTCTATATTGATTCACTGAAATTCTGAGAGGAAATTTTCCTGTATGTGCAAGGAAATGGGGGGAACTTCTATTGAACGGCAATTTTAATCCTATTATTATTTATTACGAGGCTCGTAATTTCTGGGACAGTTTAGAAAGAAGTCCCCACATCCCCGCCAAAACGGCGCACAATCGTGTTGCATGTGAAGCAATACGCACAAGTGAGCAACGCGCGCATTAGTTATGTCCAAGAATTATGGACCAGAGTATAACAGACTTGATTTAGTATGCAAATATGCATAATCATTGGTTGGTGCCCATCTAATATGAGACCAATATAAAGCGTTGCATCATCATGAAGTTTGCGCAATGCATGACACTAGTAAGGTTGCTGGTCACTTTTGAGGGTTGAGGGGAATATGTTGCCTTTAAAATAGAATAATATTTGGCAATTTTAACTTAAACTAAGAATGGGAATTAAGGTTAGGGGATTGTTGTTTTGGCCTATCCACGTGGATAAAAATACTGGAACTGCTATCTAATATGACAAGATATTAGCAAAAAACAACAATCCATTCTCTAATTAAGGCTTTTAGCTGCAATTTTCTTCAGTCGAAACATACAACGTGAAATGGTGTTAATTACACAATTAAAACAAAGATCATAAAAGGGCCCTTAACCCAGAAGTAACTTGTTGTGACATTGGACTCGGTAATGATGTGTCTGGCCAAATCTGTATGTAGGGATGGTGTGCTGGATTCGATGATGAGACGCAGTAGAAAGGCGTGACCATTTTCAACAAATATGCCAAGAGCCTTTGTATCGCTTTCATCCAGTACTTGAAGAGTCGTATGCTGTTGCTAACTTTTGAATGTTAGCATTGTCAAAATCCAATTAGGATAGGTTAGCAGGCACAGGGAATCTAAAACTGATAGTATCTCTGAGGACAGTGATTAACGTGGTAAGATTGCTAGCACAAGTTTTTGTGTTGCAATCAACATACCAAAGTTGCATTGAGTTTGCTTAGGAAGGGTTGATGCTCCTGTATAATTTTAGTGTGCTATTTACATTATGAGGATAGTGTGCAATGAACATGACGGGTGTTGCGGAAAAAAAGACTTTGAAAGTCTGCACCAATGTATATAAATTTGCACTTTACATGTAACAGATTAATACTGGTGAACAGGATCGGCTGTCTGTCATGTGTCCACTGGGTCCATGTTACATGGGTTCTTTAAAAAGTTTCTTATGCAAGCATTATTTTTATGCATTGTATATCCACATCCACTAACTACTTACAAATGAAGTGGCTCTGAACACATCAAAATGAACCCCTATGAGAGTATGGATATGCTTATTTTAAAATGTCACACTATAGAAGAAAGAGGGCAAGCATAAATAAACCTTAGAGCTGTCAGCTTTGTGGCCAGTATTTATACTATATAATAACCAATTAATCTTCGGGATTCTTCATCCAAAGCCATTAACATAGCCAACATTTAGTCTCATTCTTAAAGGGATAAGCAGCGATTAATTCAAGAATCAACTATGTAGAAATGAAATTTCTTAGCTTAGAAATCAAATATAAGTATGTACAATTCCATATAACTAATGTAGGAAGAAAAACACTAAATAGTGTAAAAATGTATTTGAGGAAAATTTTCATTTACGTCTCCGCAATCGACGTTAAGGATTGATTGTCTCAAAAATCTGCACTAAACAGTTGATGGTGGTTTACACCAGTACGAATAAGCCAAAGATACAATAATATTTGTGTTTGAGGGCAAACTGATACAGTCATGGTGGAATAAAGTACACGTATAAATCCAGGATATTCACACAGAAGGCTTTTTTGATCTAAGTCGGAATATTTTGATACGCACGTATGAGAAAGAAGAATCATAGAAAAAGTACTGCTTGCATCTTCTATACAAAAATGCAAGCCAACATTGGCACTTGCAGGTTATGTTAGCACATCTCTATGCCAGTAACAAAATACCAAAATCTGATTTTTTTGATGGGGTTTTTTATGTTGCGGTCAGCAAATTGCTGCTTATCTCTTTAAGGTCATGTCTGATTTCTAATTTTGCTTGCATTCCCAGAACCCCAGATTTTAACGAAATTGGTCAAATTTTGGTGTTGCAGAAAGCCACTGTTTTTATTATCATTTACCCAAAAACTGTTATGGTAAAATGTGTTTGTTGTGGATGTTATGAGTAAAAAAGTGCCCCACTTTGGTTGACCAATATCAGTTGTACAAAGTATTCTGTGGGCTTACAAAATCGATGTTTTTAGCTCTCATATCAAAATGTATTTAAATTATATCGGCATGACACTCTACAAGATGGGTACTGGAGTAAAGGTCATTCAATCAAGAGGAAATTATATAATTAAATTGAGTTAACCTCCTTCAAACATAGCCACACTAAATACTTACAGATCTCATTTTGAACACAAGTAGTACACAAGGAGTGTGTGCCATAAAACCTGGTGAATAATACATGCATTTCAGTCTCAGTCGTGTAATGCAAACAGTACATAGCTATGCAAACAGTGTATCCAAATAGTACATGTAGGTATGCAAATAGTACATGTAGGGAAGCAAACAGTGCTCATAGGTATGCAAATAGTACACAGGTATTCAAATAGTATACAGGTATGCAAATAGTATACATAGGTATGCAAATAGTATACATATAGGTATGCAAATAGTACACATAGGTATGCAAAAAGTACACGTAGGTATGCAAATAGTACACGTAGGTATGCAAATAGTACACGTAGGTATGCAAATAGTACATGCAGGTATGGAAATAGTACATGTAGGGAAGCAAACAGTGCTCATAGGTATGCAAATAGTACACAGGTATGCAAATAGTATACAAGTATGCAATAGTATACATAGCAATGCAAATAGTACAGAGCAATGCAAATAGTACATGTAGGTATGCAAATAGTACATGTAGGTATGCAAATAGTACATGTAGGTATGCAAATAGTACATGTAGGTATGCAAATAGTACATGTAGGTATGCAAATAGTACATGTAGGTATGCAAATAGTACATGTAGGTATGCAAATAGTACACGTAGGTATGCAACTAGTACATGTAGGTATGCAAATAGTACATGTAGGTATGCAAATAGTACATGTAGGGAAGCAAACAGTGCTCATAGGTATGCAAATAGTACACAGCTATGCAAACAGTACACATAGCTATGCAAACAGTACACATAGGTATGCAAACAGTACACATAGCTATGCAAAGAGTACACATAGCTATTCAAAGAGTACACATAGCTATGCAAACAGTACATATAGCTATGCAAACAGTACACATAGCTATGCAAAGAGTACACATAGCTATGCAAAGAGTACACATGGCTATGCAAAGAGTACACATAGCTATGCAAAGAGTACACATAGGTATGCCAACATGGATATAAATCCATGGTTTGATCCAACATGGAATATACAAGCTCAGCATGGTGTGGAGCAACACCGACTTCACTATCCAAACTAGATGCAATCCAGAGACGTGCCATTTCCATCATTGGTCCCCGAGAGTGAGCTCGCCACTCATCACATCCAACCACTTGGTCATTGCAGGGCAGTTGGAATTGTCACTCTTTTCCACTGCATGTTTTATGGACAAGCACCAGATCTCCTCAGCCAGTTGCTACCTGAGCTGCTTTCAGTTGATCCTCGCCTTAGGCACTCAGTCAGGTCTCCTGACCCTGCTGTGAAAGTCCCAAGGTCCAACTTGGCCTCCCACAGAAGATCATTTCTCCCATTTTCTGTAGGCTTATGGAATGCCCTTCCTGCTCATGTAGCATCAAACCAGGACTTGCAGAGTTTCAAAAGGGAGGTTAATCGCTATCTTGGCGCCAATCCGTCAGTGTTACTAATTAGATAACTGCTGTTAATGCCTAGATTAGCCTTGACATAAAAAACAAAAAAAAAAAAACAGTACACATAGTTATGCAAATAGTACACATGGTTATGAAAACAGTACATAGCAATGCAAATAGTACAGATAGCTATAGTAATGCAAACAGTACATAGAGCAATGCAAGTGGTACACATCGCTCTGCAAATAGTACACACTGTTGTGCAAGTAGTACACATCGCTATGCAAGTAGTACACATCGCTATGCAAATAGTACAAATTCATATGTAAGATGAGTTATGCAAGTGAGTTTTGGTGAAAATGAAAAAAAAAAAAATTACCAGTTGTCTAGGTTTAATAGGTATGTGTGCTATTTCATTATTCACAAGAATGAAGCTATTTCCATTTTCTTGTCACGTGTATGACATAACTGTGTTCAGAAATTGGCTGGGATTTGTTAATGTTTTAAAATGCATTGCATGTTGTCTAGGTTTAATAGGTATCTGTGCCATTTCATTATTCACAAGAATGAAGCTATTTTCATTTAATTTCACATGTATGACATAAGTTTTCAGAAATTGGCTGGATCTGTTGTTAATGTTTTACAATGCATTGCCAGTTGTCTAGATTTAATAGGTATCTGTGCCATTTCATTATTCACAAGAGTGAAGCAATTTTCATTTTCTTGTCACATGTATGACATAACAGTGTTCAGAAATTGGCTGGGATCTGCTGTTAATGTTTTACGATGCATATGAAATGGGCCATTGACCATTTGACAAATGTAAAAAAAATACAACCTCGTGTGATGCCCTGAGTAATTCTGAAACTCTCCTATAGCCTTAAGGCATAATGGTGAATTGCGGGAAAAGCTTTAATTGAATTAATCCATGCAGCAAATCCGTTTAGTGACCCCCTTTCTGTGAAATGCTTCAGTCATAGATGGCTGTCATCTTGTTAATTAACTAGAGGCCCAATGACAACCGCGTGTGCTTTCACAGAAAAAGAGGAAACCTCAATAACTTAGTTTGCATCTGTCATAACACATTCTCAGAGAAAGAATTTTGTATTGTGCCACCACCCTATGAATTTGGCAGCCTCAATGGAATAAATTGCATGTTGAAGGATGTGGTGGCAGATTACTAAATTCATCCCAAAAGGCCAGAATGTAATTATATAAATATGGAAGCACTTTGATGCTGGTCTTGTAGTTAGGGTACTACACAAAAATTTAACCCTCTGTGATCATTTCTGTGTCTCATTTTGTAAGATCTCATGACATGCTTTGCACATGGGTTGCAAAGTAGTTAATGCTCTAAATAATTGATGAATGATTGAACAGAAGCAATTACATAAAATATGAAAAAGGGCCATTCTTTTGGAAGTCACACACATGACCAAACTTTATTTGCCCCTTATGAAAAAACAACCAATTTAGCAAAAGTGAAAACATTGATTTTTGTTTATTTAGGTTTGGACTAAACCTGATCAAGAATAATGCTTCCATTAGATTGGTTGTTTTGTCTGGGGCGGGAGAGCAAGTAAAGTTCGGTCACATGTGTGACTTACAGAAGAATGGCCCAAAATTGGGAAAAAAACCAATTTCCCCTGCTTGATGATGGAACAAATATTTAATGAGCATGCATATGGCCGCTAAGTCAGAATTCCAATGGCATTATTATTAAAACTCACTTGGTGTAGAACATCAGCACAACAAAGAAAGCAAAATACCTGGTTTTGGGTGAATTGTATAAAAATAATGGGATAAATACCCAGGGGGTCCGTCACGGGTCTTGACAAACGGATATCAGCACAACCATGGGGTTTCCAAAAAGTACTCTAAACAAGCAATTTGCTGGAAGTGTAAATCCTAATCTAACAAGATTGCATATTTGACCCCTAAATGTGGGACTTGTACATTGCTTTGTTTGAAATTTTTTCTGCATTGGCTGCACTGGCCAGCTTATTTACACACAAAGAGCCAAAATGATCCAAAACTCTGGATTCCAAAATCAGACCTAATAACATAAATTGAGTCCTGGTCAAGTGTGAAAAAGTATACCGTTTTTCTAGATTTCAGTTATTTTGCTACCCTTTTACGTACGTCAAATCGTGACCACTTTGAAAAAATAATTTTTTAACTTTTATTAGTGCGATAGAAGCCTCTACGGGTCAAAGGCAGAGTCGTTTAAGCTCTAGATGTTTTGTGTACAAACAAAACATAATTAAAACACCTAAAAATCTGAAGATAAAAACAAGTTTGGATTGGAAAGAATCAAACTCTCATTGGATATTAGTTTATTAGATTTTCCTGAACTTTTTTGAATGAGCCGAGTTGCAAGTGCCTTAACAATTAGTTTATTCCAAATCAACAGAGCAGTGGGATTCTGGTGCAAACAAATGTACTTTCTTACCATAACCAGATGATTTTACCATTGTCTATGTAGCAAACCATTAGCTTTATTTCAATTTCCTTGTTAAATATTTAATTTAGTTCAAGATGTCTAGATGTATTAATCTGATGACGAATTTTTTTTCACTAGGGACGAGTGAGTGTTCTCATCAACATAACCAACAAGCCGACCCACTTATTGCAGTCATATAAAAGAAAAATCCTTTGTGCTGGGAACTTGACACTATTGACAACGAAAATCATATATTACAAGAATCTAATGCATGAAATATTGTAACCACACTTATTGGTTTACAAGAAGGGCAACCAGTCTAGCACAAATTAAAAAAGAAAATATTCAGTGATCTTACATGGCAACTCTGCTTTATACATTGTATAATAAAGACAATGCAAAAGCATCCTGATTCATGTGTAATCATTCTAAAGACAACTATCCGTGATTGCTAAATCAGAAAATCGAAAAAAATCATCAAAAATCAGATTTTGCATTTATGTAAACAAGTACAGGATCCTAACATACCCTGCAACTGATAGGACCAGACGCAACCTAATAAGGACAGAATCGGAAATTTAGCATTACTGTCCGTTTCGGACACTTACTACAAAACGTAAATTGAATGGTGAGTCGTATCTTGGAACACTTGCCGTTTTCATCCTTTTTGTCAATTCTTCAGTTGGGAAAGGTAACTTATGAGATTCTACAGCTATCCTCACTTTGAAGCTATTCTGCAAATTTCAAATATTTTCAAATAACTGATAGTGTCGTTAAATAAATCCCCCATGAAAATGGTATCAGGGTGGCACTTCTATTATCTATGTGAGTCATATTATTTTTCTGGTGTAAAGCAAATCCTGCATAATACCTGATGGAATACAGAAAATTGTAGCGAAGGACAGGGACTGGAATATGAGTGCATACCAGTGCAGAGTATTGATGAAGTATCATAGCTCAAAGAGACACGGGAATACAGACATGCAGGTTTGCTGTTTTTAATTCAGAGGGGGCAGGCACACGGACCTGCGCATGCCTGTGATGCTTCATTTGGGATTTCCAAACGGTAATTTTGGAATTCTTAAGTGTATTTTTACGGCAGCAGTGACTTACAAAATCACCTCTTAAAACTTAGGTCAATAATCTAGTAATATTGTGTTATTTGAATAAATTATTGACTCAAAATCCATCAGGGTTAGTGGATTAACCCAAGGGAAAACAATGTAATTCCAATAATGGTCATTAGATTTAAATATTCGTGACCCGATACAGCTTAAGTTGAGTCTACGTCCGATAAAAGTAAATGCGCCCTCATACCGTCTTTGAAGTAGACTAGCACTCGGGTCACGCTGGTTGTTGATGCTGATTTGACTTCACTGTTGCTGTAGAATGGCATGTTCTGACCCCTTGACTTAAGGGTGTTTTGCCATTGGTACAATGACTGCAATGTTGCTCATTTTGATAAGAAAGTAATTATTATAATTGATACCATTAGTCTTGAAAATGTCATTTGAAAACCAGAAGTATGGTCCCTGTACAACCCATATTCTTACATATTAATTCAACCTTCTGCTTCGGCTACTCACATGTGTACTCATAGCTCAACACCAAGGTAATATTGAGCATTACTATGCAAACCTATAATTAAAAAATTGATGTACACAGCAGCAAGTTGGACCAACAGGCATGCACAGGGGCCTCTGAGTAATTGGGAGTGGCCCTGTGGACTTACTCATCCAAGCTGTGGGCAACACTTTGGCCCATAGAGGGCACCGAGTATGATTGTGTGTTTATCTTCAACTTAGGACAGTGATGTTTTTGATTGGTGCATTACCCAAAGCCTATTTATACTATTGTTTGAGAGTATTACCATGTAACATCAAATGACCAAATGTTACAGAGGATGACTCAATTAAGTCTAATTTTCATCTTGATAGAATGGCCTTCACCCCAAACCCAAAACCACCCTCTGTAAAGTTTTGCAAGCACCGTATTCAACACATTTTTAATGAGCTCTAAAATAATCCCTCTAGAGATAAATGTGTAAAATTAATATTGGTTGACCAAATGGAACACTATGTTTTGCTCATAACATCCAAACCAAACACCTTTAGCCCTAAGATTTCACAGGGTAAATGAGAAAATTGTAGCTTGTGCTTTGATACTAAATTTTGACCATTTCTAGTAAAATCTGGGGTTTACCTGGGGAAGTGGCTATTAGTTATTGGACCATGGCCCTTTATTTTTTTTTTTTTTGTTTTTTTTTGTCTTTGTCGAACCTGTTTAAAAAAAGGCTGACCTTTTATTAACACGACAACAAATCACCAAAAAAATACAAACCAATCACAATACGATCATTAACGACAAAAAAAAAAAAAAAAACTACAGGAAGGCAGATTAGTTGAGAATAGATGATTGTTCACACGTTACCTTTAAATACTCAAAATGGAGAATGATTTAACCCCCCCTTTGCATTCCCTTAATGTACGATCCCATTCCACTCACCGAAGCACTGACCCTGCAAACTCAAAGTGACCTAAGAAGGAAAAATCAACAACGCTCACAGTCCGCACGCTCAACGAACCAGTCCTCGCACATAAAAAACCCCGACCCACAATCCCCCGGCACCCCCACCCAGGACGGCAACCACGGCACATGGCGCTGCCCCTCCCCCCAATATTAAGAAGGACCCAGAAGGTCACAGCACCCGAAAGTACTTGAAGCAAGATTTCAATCGCTTCGTCCCTCAAGTTAAACTGGGAGAAATCGGGATGCGCCGCAACTACCAACCCAAGCGGGAGCACCAGAGGCCCCACTGCGAGCTCCCCCACCGCTAGCCAAGACCAATTCCTCACCGAACACGCAGACCATAAGCAGGCCATCCCCCCCCTCCCTGGTCACTCTGAGTTTACAGTGTTACTATTACTCAATAACATTTTCTCATTTGTTAAGAGAATTTCTAACTTCCTTTTGGTTCCGCAAGTACTCTTTCAAGATTATAGTTGTCTTAACTAAAATAACAAACACACCGCATTGAAAGGACTGCCCCATTTGTTTTTGTACTTTTTTACACAAATAATGTATTTCCTCGCAATCATAAGCAGTTGATTTTAACTGCCAATGTTCGTTATATTATCTAAAATCCAAAAATTTTTTATTTTTTGAAGATAATTATTAAATAAACTCACTCCAGAGTTGCCAAAATCCCCCCCAAAATTTATCACACTTCTGGCGTCGATAAAAAAACAGATCAATAGTTTCGTAACAAGATCACAGGTTCTCATACAATATGGGTTCTCATTAAGCACGACCTTATTCAACCAATTATTTTGTGGTTAATATTAAATGGTTTATTCTAAATTGCACAACGAAGTGTAGTATCAAGAGTAACCTTCCAAGGTAAGCTGAAAAGATTATCAAAGTCCTCCATACCTAAGCATAGTTTTATTAAGAAGTTTTATCGGCATGTTATGGTTTTCTGATTTATATCCGACTTTAAAATAGTGTAAAAAAGTTTTGATTTAAAATCTTCTCTAAATTTTAAATTCCCCTTTAATAATACAGAGCCATTGGAATGGTACTACTACTGTGGCATATACAACTTCTCTCCGTACTTTCACTACAATAATCAATCCTTCATTGTTTTGGTATGCTTAATAATACCATACCACCTTAAATAATTATACCAATACTATGCCTTATCCCACAATTCAAAAGGTTTGACTTTGCCATTTTTCTGAAACAAGTCCTATTCGACTTACATTTGCTTCAAAAACAAAAGCCTATATAAACTAAACTGACTTGTTATCGCCAACATTACAATTATTCCAAATTATTTGCCTCGCCAAAATTCTTTATAACAGCTGCATTTTCATTTCACAATTCTTCCGCCCACAGCCATCAGAATATTCTGTAAAAAGACTGGTATAATAACAGTGTGGCAATTTTTGACATTGAAATTACACTTTAACAAACTTTAATCCACCACTTTTGTTGAGATACTGAGAATAAAAACATCTCCAGCCATAATCCTTTCCGGTGAAAAATCTTTCAGCCACATCACTGCTTCTGCTGAGGCCTTTATCCGCAGTAATATCCACCATTGTTCAATAACCACCCTTCATTATACTCAAGCTTAAAAAGACCTCTTCACCTTATCAGGACCTTCCAAACAAATTGGTGAATCATGGCACTTAATCTTCTCTGAAACTTAACAGGGGTAGGAATCTACTTGTAACATATAAAACTTTCGATAAAGCAAAAGCCTTTAAATTGTAATTTTACCATACCATTAATTTCTACTTATTTCCATAAATTGCAGTGTTTGCTTTATTTAAATTTAAGTTATTCTTCAAAATTTGCATCATTACTAAGTTTTGCATCCACTATAAATTATAATGCCTAATACTTTCACCTTATTTGTCCAGATTACATCGTGTATCGTGAGAGTATCTACAAATTCCAAGCCACATGGCCTCTGTTTTTAGCCATGTTAATTTTAGGGACAACATATGTGAAATCATCCAAAATATTCAAATTTTAACGGGCGCTCTATACTTTAAGAAAACAGTTACAATCGTCTGCATACAGGATAGTTTTAACATCCATGTTCCTCTCAACAGGATAAAACCTTTTACCGTGGAATCATATTCTGATACAAGATAATACAACTCCATAACTATCACAATAAATTGAACTGAGTGGATCCCCTTGTCCTCACCCCCTTTGAATTAAGAAAGATCCTGTGAGTACCGCTTATTCATAACACAGCTTTGTATATTACAATAAATGTACGAATCCAGTTTGAATTTTTCACCAAAATTAACATTTTTATTTGCCTTATCCCAAAATCTGTGATCAATGGAGTCGTAGGCCTTCTCAACATCAATATTTTAAAACTCCCGGATGTTTTCATATATTTTGTAAATTCCAATACACAGCGACAGTTTCTTTTTGCATCATCACCAATAATCGCCCTTCGCAAACGCAGCTCTTGCTCTTTCCCATACTTTCGGCAACACTTTGGACAGAGGCGAGCGGCGATCTCGCATTGACCCTATTTTTAAATCAACATTTAATAATGTAAGGGGCCTATAACTATCAATTTTCCTTTTATCTTTCCTTGTTTTAAAACATGTAATGACACCCTGTTTCTGTGAATTCCCCAATTCACCTTTTCTATGGATTCATTCAAACTCCTCAACCATTAGGACCAACCACTCACCAAAATTGCTTATAGAACTCGGCAGTTAGACCGTCATTACCCTGAGTTTTGTTATTTTTAAATGAACCAAGAACCTTAAAGCATTCGTTAACTGTTAAAACTTTTTGATGCTCATCATTCAATTTTGGAATATGATCAGTATCAAAAAATTTCATAACACTATACTTGTTTATAGTAGCTGTCTTCTTTGCATCAGTGTTCCGTATAAAAACTTCTTATCTCATTAAGAATCAGTCTTGCTATCGTTAGAAGTAGTTCCCTCATAAAAATATCACTGTATTACTAGTAACTTTTAAACCTTATTTACTTTCTCTAAATTAAAAAAAGATTTATTCTCTTCTCGTTTGTTTTCTACCCACTGAGCCCTAGATCGTATAACAATTCCCCGTGTGACGGTATCATACTCCTTTCTCTAAATTTATTTAGCCTCATTCCACACATTGCTTAATCTCTTAGAAGGATTTAGGAAAGAATTATTTTCAAGCGTTTTTAAACTTTATCCTCCAACCTCTTAAGAAAACTGCGATGCTTGGCGCATTTATCTTTACTAAAGGATTGAGAAAACTTCTTGATCTCAAATTTTAAACGAGCTCCCATAAAACTCTCTTATCCTTAACACATCATACTGCTTTTAAAAACCAACCAAAACATTTTCACGAAAGGCTTTACAAATTTAATCGTCACATAAAGAATTGTGACTTCATAAGATGGACCGTGTTAACATATATGAACCGTCATCAATATTCAAAAAAATTAAAGAATGGTCCGTTCCTACTGAAGGTACAATCCCGGTATTTTTAATAGCGTCTTGCATAATATCAGACACTAACCACAGGTCCAGTCTACTTTGGATAAGTGGGTTTTTTTTGTCGCAAGTATACCTGGCGTCAAATATGGATTCTAATAACGCCAGATATCAACAAGCTCAAAAGTGGATAAAAATTCTGAATAGAGTGCCATACATTTTTATCATGCTGTGGATTCCCACCAATCTATCAAGATTAATATCCATAAGGAAATTACTATCACCCCCACAAACCAATGAGTATTCCTCCCAAGTATCAATCTTCAGGAGATTGCAGATTATAACTTACCCCATAAGACTCACTTGCTCCTTTGGCGTATTAGAACATGGAGCGTACATATTTAATAAGCAAATTTTTTTTTTCCTTGATAGTAATTCCCACTAATAAATCTGCCATTTGGATCATTATATTCAAAGCCAATATCATACGGCCAAATTTTTCTTAAACAGACAGCAACACCTTTGTCTATGATTTGGCCATGAGCGAAGAGCATGCTACCTTTCCATTCCCTCCTCCAAAGCTTTTCCACATTTTCCAAACTGTAAGTTTCTTGAATAAAAATTATATCAGCATTGTTTCCTATGCAACCAATAATAATTTTTTTGACTCTTAAAGTATGTTCGATACGCATGGCCCCACAACCAGTTTAAACAAACAAAAAAAGTGGAACATAAATTAATCTAGGAAATTTTGGTCACTCATAAATAATTATATGTATTATTAACACCATCCAATATATTCATCAAAAAATACACCAAAAAATTCCACTCATCAAAATTAACCCACCTTTTTGCATCAGGCTTGGTAGAACTACAGATGTATATGCTCCGTCATTTAAATTAAAAAACGATATACACTGTAAACAATTTTCACAATTTAGATAACGTTACAGGGAATATACCTATACATGCATGAATCCACACAACATAGATGCCCAAGTAATCTACATGTATAACATGGGTTGAATATGAAAAAATTCCCCATTCACGTCCTTCATTTGAAAACAAACAACTATTTCCATACACTGTCCTTCCATCAAGACATACATAAACACTAACAATAAGACACACACAATATGCCTAAGTCCATTGTCAAAATACAAACTCATTTTCAAGTCCTAACGTTGACACTCACCCCTATTTACTGCAGTGTCAGAATGGTCACGCTCATAAAAATATCAAAAAAATTCAAAAAAAAGGAAAGCTAACCCTGAGCTTTAGGCAAAGATGCGTATAAAAAAAAAATCAGACTGGAAGCTTACCTACCTTTACCATCAAAAAATTTGCAGTCACTTGCGCTAGAGAAAAAATAAATAAAATCATCGGACCTTGCCGCTTGTGTTTGCCTGCCAATCGCGGTTTTTGTGAATGATATGACTAACAATACCTTTGCCTCTAATATGCGACCCCGTACCTCACAAATGGAGTGTTTGCATACAAACTCCATAAACCAAGCGCAAGCCTGGTTTCCAACCGACCTTCACTTTTCAAAATGAAGCCACCTTAACATCCTCCGCCTAGTTTCAAACCGACCCCGCCTGACTCCGACCCCCGGCATGTGACTTGACCCGTCATCAACAATAAGGGGTCGCATATGGCACCTCTCAACACAGACTGTACCAACAACTCAGCAACTCTTCTACTGAGGGCCAATTTTACATTTTACACTATTTTATACAAAACCGACTCACAATGACCTGACTTTCGGCATGTGACCCCCAACCACTTCAATAAATGAGGACCCCATGTCGAACCATGAACTCAAGGTTAGCTCCCCTTGAACACCAACTTCTCTAATGAGGTCAATTTTACATTTTACATTTTGTAAAAGAGGAAAAGTCTGAAATACATAAAGTGCGACCTTTGACCTCGATACGTAACCTTTGACCCAAAACAATAGGGGCATGTCCCATATTGCACCTGTAACCAAGTTTGGTTTAAATCCATAAAGCATGTGAGATTACAGGCAAATACTACCCCTTTTCCCACAACAACAGACAACTACAGTAGACAGAGAATCTCTATGTTTCTTCATACCTTAGGGCAGGCGAGGCGACACACCCATTGTATACAACAGTACAATACTTTACCTATAATCAGGCCCTTTCGCATTACCCAGGTGCATACACAACCCTGCGCATGCAGTTTCTCCCTGTGCATCAACCCCTGGTCCCGCATGCACATGTGCCTGCAAATTTAAACCCTGTGGAATTCACAACCATGTAACTTTCGCTATTTCAATAAAAAGTATCGAATGCTGACATGAACAATTGAGCAAAAACCGGCAGATCATCCCCTCACCAAGTCATATGAACAATGGCCAGCAGCGGCAACCAAACTGATACATTAACCCGTGCATGCAACCTTTACATGTACATTTGGTCATCAAATTTTTTAAGCTGCATGCACCGGTGCATGAAATTCCTGAAATGTAATCACGCCTGCCCAAAATGATTACCCTGACGGTCATCCATCCAAATCAGTCCCACCACCCGCCACCCGGGCCTTCAAAAAAAAAAAACAGCCTACTTTTACTTTTGGACCTTGCTATATAATACCTGAGTGATTAAAATGTAAAATATCCATAGGCCAGGACTGGTTTATTGACCCATCTTTTCATCTGCACCTACATTAGATAACCCAAGTTTAGATAGAAAAGCCGGATCAAATTAAGTCCACATTAACTGGTCGGGCTATGAGTCTGAAATTATTTGGGCAAGACTCAGCGAGCCAAACATCCTAAACCCACATCGAGATCATTCATATTGGGCGTAACGTCCATCTCTATTATCAGAAAAATACAGCAACAAGGGTACATACTTGATCTAATATGAAAAAAAAAACCTTGTCTTAATCATACCTACATAATACATCCTATACTCCATCCCATGACGCATACCAACATCCCTGCAATAATTTAAGCCTTTTACTTCCCCCTGCATGTTTAACTCGTACAACAATAATAATTCTTGCACTATACACACATGAGACCTTTAATAACTACTCCCTCTAGTATTCCAGGCACACCAATCTAACATAAATCAACAACAAATTAAATCACACTCAAATTAATTGGATGAATTAATTAAATAGGCCCATATGCAGGCAAGCTCATTTTCTCATGGGCAGAAACTTATGTCTTTTGGTCCATTGAAATTCTTTGTTCTTTAAAGGTACGTGTTTGTGCCTAGGGTCGATACATACCCTGCATTTGCTGCGCAACGTTGTAACACTTGTAGGGAGGTACTTAAAGGTGATCATGAATATAAAACATTCACAAATATAAAAAACTGCAAAAAATAAAAAAAATTTTACTTCTTAAAATGATAGAGATAGGCAAATTGTTGGACTCATGCTTGCAACCCTTATCCACGACTTCCTTGGGAAGATGGCCTATGCAGTCGAAACATTTGCTGAAAAGTGGTCTTGAATGGTTGAAATTTGGATTTGAATTATTAGGGTCAGCACTACCGTATGGAGAAACTGCCTGTTGAACTAATTGTAAACTTTATAAAGGAGCATTTGACAGGTTTTTCACCCTGTGAGTTTTGCGCTAAAATTGGTTTCAAACAGGCAGCGCCACGACGACTCACGGCTTTCATTCACACTGGACTGCTTGCTGATGAAAAGTACAAAAAATAAAATAAAAAGCTGATAAAAATAGCACACCCTAACCTGCTGCATTGGTGAAAGAAAATCGTATTTCAAATACAGTGCTGCTGTGTAAGGAATAAAGATATCCTTTCAGCTTAGAGTATGAATACATTGCCTTTGACAGTGGCTGACTCCCCCACACTGTGTAGGTGATATTTGACAATCTAAAAAAGTGCAAGATTTCAGGAAAATATTATTTAAAAGGAAAAACACAGAAAAAAACTTAAATAGGTAAATTGCTGGAAATTCTTGTCAAATTTCTGATAGTGGTGCATGTTTCAGATTTCCTTCTCTTGATGATAAGATATATACAAAGTTGTTTCAGTATTACTGGAGAAATATTGATCAAATGTATACTAACTACAACTTTGCAGCTGAATATTGCCCCTAAGTAATATTAAAAAAGTGACCTTCTCATCACTTCGTCTATGATTTAGATGTAAAAGTCTTCTATCCACATGCTGAGCAAAGTGTGATGTGCCCTTGTGGCATTTTGCCATCTCAGTGCTACAGATAGAGCTACTCCAAGCCTTGGATAGCTTCTGAAATGGGTACCTTTATTCAAATGAGTGTAGGCTTATAATTATCTCAATCAAAATAAAACAAAAAGTCATTTTTCTTTTGAAATTTATGTCAGTAATTTGAAATGATCATGCCCTAAGATTTCTCATCATAAAAAAGATGCAAGCAAAATGTACCTTTCTCATTATTGTTTACATCCTTGTGCTGACCTAATGACTACACCTAAGTAAAACAAATTGCCTTTTACTTTTGCCTAATATCCAGGGTGATGTGGTAAGGTTATTTCATGCTGAGCAAGAGAAGTTCTTGACGTGTGATAATATAAGAAGAAAAGCTACAACGTCTGCCTGGATAACCATGGCAAGAGCATCAGCTACACAGCAAGAGCCACAAGTTCTCAAAGGCATTGTTGGAACAGAGGTTACTACAAATGAGTCCACTGATGGGGGTCCTTAAGGCATTGTGGGAAAGCTGAAGGTAGGCAAAATGAGTCCTGATGCCCTAAGGCATTGTGGTACCAACCGCGGTAGACAAATGCGGTCCTGGGCCCCTATAGGCATTGTGGGAACCCGAGGTGTATGCAAATGAAGTCCCCTGATGGCCCTAAGGCATTGTGGAAACCCAAGGCGGTAACACAAATGAATTTCCTTATGCCCTAAGGCCATTGTAGAAACCGCGGTAGGACAACCATGATTCCTTATGCTGCCCTAAGGCATTGTAGGAAACCTATGTAGGCGGCAAATGAGTCCTGATGTCCTAAGGCATTGTGGGAAACCGAGGTAGGCAAATGATTCTTGATGCCCTAAGGCATTGTGGGAAACCGAGGTAGGCAAATGGTTCTTGATGCCCTAAGGCATTGTAGGAAACCGAGGTAGGCAAATGATTTCTGATGCCCTATGGCATTGTAGGAAACCGAGGTAGGCAAATGATTCCTGATGCCCTAAGGCATTGTGGGAAACCGAGGTAGACACATGATTCCTGATGCCCTAAGGCATTGTGGGAAACCGAGGTAGACACATGATTCCTGATGCCCTAAGGCATTGTGGGAAACCGAGGTAGACAAATGATTCTTGATGCCCTTGTTCCATGACCTTTATTGTGGATGAGACAATCTTTACATTATGCTATTTGCAATGAATAACACTTAACCGATACACAGGATGCATGCATACCATATTACCACACAACAGTGCTCGGGGATCAGAGGATAAGTGTACTTAAATCTCTGTAAGGGAAGGGTTTTTTACTAATATGTTAATGTGACCTTTGTTTACACAATTAGAGATAATTGGCATGTAATCGGTATATGTTGGCCTATTACATCATTTGAGTACTTAATGTTCAAATTACTATTTGGTCACATTTTTGTTTCAAGAATGTCAAAATTCTTATTCCCCTGGCATGTTCAGATCAGCAATTAACTCTCTCTCTTTCTTAGTCTCCATATCGAGTGATGTTGGCAACTCACCCTGAATTATGCCATTCCTCCCTGTCCATTGCAATTCAGAAGCTGATCTTCTCCATCCAGTCCATGCTGCGTGCGCTGCAGATATGTTCTCTCTGCATCCTCGATATTTTTTTTCCCTGCTATTTTTTAGCATAACAGTGCATTTAAATGAGCAAAACAACCTGGTCTTTTTAGAAGGTTTCGCAAATCACTTGCAAACTTTAGAAGGCCAAAGCCACTGACTTATAATGTATCATAACATAACAGCACTTGTCAGGTTGAAAGGTTTTAAAGATCACTGGCCCTCATTGAATTGGGGATTTCTATGAGATCAATTTGTCATGAGGTCTCCTATGATACCCACAAAGACCACCACACAAACAACCATATTACTTTTGGGCTTCCTCATCGGTCATAGTTTTGGACACTATTGTATTGTTGTCTGCCAATGTACTGTCACTTGTCTAAGGTTGCTTGATTCAAATATTGGGGAAATCCGAGAATTTATTTCATGTAAGCCAAATATATATTATTGAATTCGCCATTTAGAGATTCTATAATTTTGGAAGTTTTAACCTTTGTTCACAACCAAATGTAATGGTTTACAAGTACAGATCGAAATGAGTAACCATGCAGGCCACCCGCGGGAAAATTGCGATGAATCCGCGGTGAAATCGCGGGAACTTCGAGAAAATTGCGATGAAAACACGGTGAACCCGCAAATCATCGCGAGGAAATTGCGGGGAAAGCGCGGTAGGTTTCGGGGAAATCTTCGGAAGAAGCCTCAGCCGATCCGACGGCCGCCGATTATCCATCGGGCCTCCGGCCGTGATAGTGTGGTTATGACAATCGACACACCGAACTTCACATGCCTAATCTGTTGTTTTTTTCACTCAACAGTATTGGTCCCCAGTTGTAATAATGTGAAACATCAGCCCGGAACTTCAGCTTATTTTATTAGAATTTTCCGTATGTTCACAATACCTGTTCAAAGACGCCACCAGTAATGTCAAATAATATCTACAATGTTCGATTTATATAGATGATATTAAATAGGGGAGTCAGAAACCAAAATAAAAAAAAAACAATTCTGCATTTTTTCTGACGATCACTTTGTAAAATTTCACCCATGCCCTAGGTGCATTAATAATTAATGCCTTGCAATGGCCCCCCCTATGTGCACGTTTTTCTTCGTGTGGCCAAGTAATGAAATCGCTCGAGTAGGGAAAAAGCGCTATCCATCAAAATAATGAAAACGAGAAATAAGCAAATGAAAAACAAATCGTGTACATGGTTATACGTAATCTTATCTTTACTTACACTGAAGGTGTGAAATATACTCGTCGATCACGCATTTTAAGCTGGGATTTGGCCAATTACATTTGACATTCATCACTATTACAAAGGTCTTATTGATTGTTATTATAATTAGGTAGTATAAATCTACGGTTTCACTAGAAACAATTATAAACACATCGATGTAATTTCCTCTGAATATCGGAGAGTTTTGCTAACATCGTGCATCTGCTGCATCAATCCCTTTTAAATTATCTTCCTATATGCTTTGACATTTCCGAATAAAATAAGAGATTGAAGTTTCGCGTTTCTAACCTTCCTTGGTGTGCATGAATGACAGGACTTCTCTTCACTTTTCGTCAACAGTAAATTCTAGGCTCTCCGCCCTACTAGGCGTGCCTGGGCTTGAAATGTCGTACCTGTTAATTGTCGACAATTTGCATACTATTTTCGCTAACATGTTTGCAAGGGCGGGAACAATTTGTTTCTATAAAAATGCCTCGCTGCTCTCGGCGTCTGCAGGTGTGTGTTTTCAACCCATAATTTGTTGTCATCAAGTAGGCCTGATACTGATTTTACAATTTTTCACGACTGGGGCGAACCTGATTTAAAAAAATTATAGAAAATAAGAACTGCACACTCGCCCCTCCACCCCGCCGTAATTGTAAACACTGGGAATCCCCGGGTGACGTACTTAGGAAGAATCCTGTATTAGGAAAACTTCACGTCTACGCGTCTTGATAAATCAATATGTTGTGATTTGTTCTGAGTAATACTGCGATTATTATACAAAAATGGTGGAGAAACACAGATTTTGTCAACGCAAGGTTTTGAATAATTACAATTACAACCATCATTTTAACTTTTGTAAGTTTGCCTGCTTTTCTCATAGAACCCAGAATGGAATTTTGTCACAGTAAGTTTCGGATGCTGGAAAATTCCTTGTGGGTCCTAAGCAGTGCACGAGCTGTTATTAATTAGGTTTTTGCAGTGGCTTTACGTAGATATTTCGAACAACCTGTCACAGGCCCATGTGCATGGTCAAAAGGCTGAGCGATGATCCTTGTGCAGGTAGATTTAGTTACTTTTCAACACATGCCCACACGGTAATTTTCACCAAAATCGTTACTTTTTTTGATCACAAACTTGCAATCGTTAAAATTTTTCAAAAAATTATCGTATAGGCTTAAATGTTGAATCAGATTCAAGACGACGGGCGATCAGTCCGCGTTTTCAATCGCCATGTTGTCTTGTGTATTTTTAGTCTTATTTTTTCCATTTTTACATCTCAAATAATGAAAATTACATATTGTTAGCAATTATAAATCAACGTATGCATTATATTTCAAATGCATATCATTTTTTTTAATAATTTTAAAAATACTTCGACTTCATTTTCTGTTTCATTATTTGTTTGTTTGGGTTTCCTTCTAATTAAACATATTAAAGGAAGAATGTTTGTTTGGACCAGTAACATTCAATAGTGGGTTGAATATACGGGATATAGTAAATATACGGCACTAAAATGAACAAATTAAATGAAGCCTTAATAATTTAAAGGCTGTATAATTGTCCCGTCATTTGTCTTTTATCTTGTAGTATTTACTCATCAATATTTATGACAGCGAATAAATCAAAATCTGATTACACCACATGAATGCATGTATTGTTGGTTTCAAGCTTCCACCTGCATCGGCAAATCCTTTGGCCTGGCTGCTATCAAAATAGGTGAATTTTCATGGAAATTTTATCAGGCCGTGTTTTCAGCCGGGCTGATCAAAATTGGAATTTTGCCCGATTCTACTCAATTTAGCTGCAGATTTTAACTAAAATTAAACAACTCTAGACAACTGGAATCAACAAGTCATAACTTGTAATTTTTGTGGAGAAAATCTTAAATTTTAGCCTGGCCTAGTTCGCAATTCAATCCTATATATGAGCAAGTCAGGCGCATTCCGTTTTTCATTATACGGATCGCTTTATTTCAGAGATGAAACACCCAGGCCACATGAAAACGTTCTCACGGTATAAATTACTTTTTGTTTACTATGCCAGGCCTAAATTTGCCCGGGGCATTCCTTTCTAATGAAATCAAATGGAAGTAAAGCGGGCATATGTTGTAACAGTTTTGTTTTTATTTTAAAAAACCATTTTCAAGTTATTTAAATGAGAAATCGGGGCTCCGCTTCCACAACGTAAACTCATGTTTAAAAAACCATGAATCGCCTATCCCCGCGGTACACAACTCCGTGCATCTCCGTTCATGAATCATAACAAGGAGGTGATCATAAACAATAATCTTGGTTGGGAGACTCATTACATTGCCAATATATCAGGCTGTACGCATTGTAACTCCATGATATAATTCAGCCACTACATCGCAAAACCACCCGCTAACTTCGGCGGCCGTCGGGTATTAAGCGCTCACCGCGGGGATCGTACGCATGTTCTGTTTGACCCTCGTCAGCCCCCGCGATATTCTCGCGATGAATTGCGGGGTTTTTGGCGGTGAAAATCGCGATGATTTGCGTTGAAATCGCAGGGCAAATCGCGTGGGCATCGCGGGAAAATGGTTACTACTTCAATTTCGATCTGTACTGTACCATAATTTTCAGTCGACACCCTTGGTTTTATTGTCGACTGGAAACCACGTTTAGAGGTCAGTGACCTTTCGGAAACTTGAAAATATTGTTATTCCCTAGAGAGTCAAATACCAGAAAACAAATTGCTTAAGTTGTAGTTTTAGGCATTGTGAAACAAAATTTGACTTTAAGAATGTCTGAAAAATAATTTTGATTTTATATAGAATTGCAAAAACCTGAAGAAAAGAACTTTCAGTTGTAAATGTCATTAATTTTTTTCCTTGTAGGTTGTAGCAGCATGACCCATGTAAGAGGAGGAGCTGGGTCACTGGAACATCATTCAGGTTTAAAACAATTGGCAACAGACACTATCTGGCAGCTGAGGTATGTCACTGAGAAGTATCACAGGAAGAAGGCAATCTTGTGTATTATGAATAAGCCCTAGCCCGTACCATTTCTCTTACACTCAGCACGCGTGTTGTTGTTGCGCAGCACTCGCGAAGTCGTCACCATTGGTTTGCGCAGCACACTCGCATAAAAGCTGTGGGTCCACACATTATGTTACCGAGTGTTGCGTTTCCCCCCAATGTTCCATGTCTGACTGCCAGGTTTAAGACGATATGCAAACGAAATATGTGGTGCCCCAAAACTATAAAATGAAGTGCGTATGCTCATTATAATAACTTTGGGTACCTCGATTTTGGTTAGGAGGAGGCCCTTTCAGGAGAATCCACAGGTCTTGGGTTAATTGTCCCCGCCGAACGAGTTCGGAACGGGGACTATAAAATGAGCAGCGTCCGTTCGTCCGTCCGTTCGTCGTCCGTCCGTCCGTCCATCTGTATAAAATGTTAACCCTGTTGTATACGATTTATCTGGAGTTCCGCAAGGACGACAATGATGTAACTAGGGTAGAATAAGCGGTTGATGAGTTCTCGACCTGATTAGATTTTGGGCGTAAAATCTGCTAATTAAGTACTCATTTGCATAATTTATGAAATTTTTCCTGTAAGGCTTGTGTACAAGTTTTCTGGAGTCCGTAAGCGTATAATGATGTACCTAGGTGGAAGGAAGCGGGCTGAAAAGTTCTCAACCTGTTTGAAATTTTGGGCGTATTTTGGGCAAAATTGATATGCAAATGAGCTAATTAATATGCAAAAATCACGTATTGCTATTTTTTGACATTTACATTGGAATCTCCCCAAAAAAAAAATTTCCTGTGCTGTCTTGAAGCCTATCAGGGCCACATCTTCCTTTGCATTTTAGAAAGTATGTGATATATGCGGCCAGCGGCTTAGGTATGCCAAATGAGCTAATTAAATATGCATAATTGTGTATCTCTGAAACGGTAATTCGGATATGCAAAATTCCTTCCGGCCATGGACTACTAGTCATAGGGTGTGGGGAGGGGGTTTAGGTATTGCGGGGTATTGGGGAGGGGGTGGGGTGTGGCAGGGTTTTTTTGGCGAGGGTGTGTTGTGTTGCATGTGTTGGCACAGGTGGGGTGGTGCATGGTGTTAGGGAGGGGGTGTTGGGGAGGGGGTGGGAGTTGGTTGGGGAGGGTTGAGGGTGTTGGGGGGGGGTAGGGTGGTTCGGGTCTTGGGGGGGGGGATGTTTCGGGGTGTTGGGGAAGGGTGAGGCATGTTATGTGGTATTGGGGTGGGGTGTTGCGGGGTGTTAAGGAGGGGGTGTGTGGGTTTGCCAGTGTTGGTGGAGTGGGTGGTGGTTGGGGAGTTGTGGGGTGTTAGGGAGGGGGTGGGTGTTGTGGGTTGTTGGGGGTGGGGTGTTGCAGGGTGTTTGGGGGGGGTGGGGTTTTGTTGGAGGTTGGGTTTTGTAGGGTGTTGGGTTTTGTAGGGTGTTGGGGTGGGTTGTTTGCGGAGTGTTGGGGAGGGGGTGGGGTGATGTAGTTGCATTTATCGCATGTTTTTAGTGATTGCGACATTCCGGGCGACATATTTTACTCATCGCCTAAATACGAGTTCGCCTGTTATAGATATCTTGGGTAGTTACCTATCATACACATTCAACCTATCTTAGCTAAGCCCCACACCCAACTGCTCTTTGTGGAGTTTTGTTTGTGTTTGTGTTGATTATAATTATATTTTTTATAGTACTAAAAATTATGCACTGCTATCCTGAGGGATACTGGGATGTAATCAGTTACTAGATTTAACTGTCCCCGCAGAACGAAGTTCGGGAGGGACTATAAAATGGGCTCCGTCCGTATGTCCGTAGTTGGTAGTGTCCGTTATAAAAAGTTAACCATGGAACATTTGGCATCTCTTTTTTTTCTGGATGAGCTCGAGTAGCAAACTTGGGTATATTGTAGGAGGTGAAACCCCTCTACTACCATGTCATTATTCCCCCAGGATCCTCCCCTGTGTCTGTCAGGGGGTAGGGGACAAGGTCAAGAAAGGTCAGTATTGCACCGAAAATTTCAACATTTGGCCATATTGTGTACATTTATCTGGAGTTCCGTAAGGGCTACGATGATGTAACTGGTGGAAAGAAGCGGGTTGATGAGTTCTCGACCGGAGTATATTTGGGCATAAAATATGCTATTAAGTTATATTTGCATAATTTAAGAAAACTTGTCCCTCAAGGCTTGTATCCAAGTTATTTGGAGTTCTGTAATCATGTATAATGTGTTACCTTGTGGAACGAAGTGGGTTGAAGAGTTCTCGACCTGATTACATTTTGGGCATAATTGGGCAATTACATATGCAATTCATATCAAAATAGTCGTAATCGCTATAACTATTGAAACGGTTGTCCGGATACTCAATTCCTTCAATGGCAGAAAGCCATTCAAGGTGTTCTCTTCTTTGCCATTGATGTCTGTGGCTCAGTATGCAAATGAGCATAATTAATATGCATACTTGCATATCGCTTAATGGGACATCGGATATACAAAATCCTTCTCTATGTGTATAAGAACCACCTGCCATACACTTTTGGTGAATCGTAATTGGGTCAAAGTGCTTATTGGGCCAATTAAAAGGGGCATTTCTTGATGCATTGATCTAATATTAAATATGCATACTTGCTGTATCGCTGAAACGGTACATTGGATTGGCAAGGGGAGGGTAGAGTGTTGGTGGAGGATGGATGGGGTGTCGGGGAGGAGGTAGGTGGCGTTAGTGAAGGGGGACGGGTGGGGGTGTTTGGAAGGGTACGGGTGAGGTGTCGGTCGGAGAGGGGTGGGGTGTTTGGGTGGGGTCGGGTGGTGGAGGGGTGGTTGGTGGATGGAGGTGTCGGGGAGGGGGTCAGTTGGGGTGTCGGGAGTGGGACGGTTGGGGTGTTTGGGGAGGGGGACGTTTGGGGTGTCGGGAGGGACTGTTGGGGTGTTCGGGGAGGGGGAACGGGTGGGATCCTATTGTAGATGTTAATACATTGATAGTTGCATTTTATCGGCACATTTAATAATCGCGACATTACGGCGGGGACATTTTTAACGCCAATCGCGTAAATCCGAAGTTTCGCCTTGTTTAGTATTTTGGTGATGCTAATGAGAGTGGTATTTTGTGGTTTATCAGTTTCTTCTTTCCTTATGAAGATCTTGAGTGATGAGTGGGGTGTTAGAGTTTAAATATTTTATTATATGATTTGACTCTTGACATAAGTTTTACTTGCAAAATTTCATTTGATTCTCATGATGCATTTGTTTCATAGATAATAAAATAGCAACTTTTTCAAACATTTCTTGATCCAAATGGGAAGGCTTTCTAAATGTGGTGTTAAAAAACAAGATGACCATTTGTATGATGTCATTTGCCTGACTCTTGGAGAAGTGGAAAATATTTTTGTAGCTGTTTTAAACCCCAGTCCTGTTGTTACATGGACAAGTGCATGAACTTTGCAAAGAAAAGGAAATGTAATTTGAGTAACTGAGGAATCTAGGCGTATAGAAAAGTCCGATGTTATGTTTCCCGTAACCCGCCCGCTGTTATGATTTTTCTTTTCCTTCTGCCCACATTTGAGATGCTGAAATCCCTCAAAAGTTCATTATTTTTGTATTTTAAAGAACAAATCATGGTTTCTTCTTGTGATCACATCTTGTGATGTGAATTTAGTAAACTTTAACCAAAGAACAGTTTGTAAAATCATCGTTTATAAATGTAGGGTGGTTTTTGTTTGACACAACAGTGTAGTTATTGGAGCACGCGAGGTGAGAGAAATGGTTGTTACGCAAAAATTAACGAATATTGAATAATGAAAAATGAAATGTTTGCCTCATTATGATTTGCAAAAATGGTTAGCAAAGGAACAATAACAGTGAACTTTAATTTGGGGTGCCTAATATGTTGAAGTGGTCTGGTAGAAGTCCAGGACATATTATGTTTGTGGAATTAAAAATATGCAGGGTCTTTAATAACAGTCCTGCTGTCAACCTTATTTGGACATGACCCCAAGTGACAGTTGTTGGGAATAAAGCCATGTGAGTGGTTGAAGCACACACAAAAGACCATTTGTGGAAGATAATGGAGTGGAATAATGGGCCGTGACTCGGATACAGTATGGTGGATGATTTAATCAGTGCAATGGGGTCATTTACTCCAGTGTAGATGTGCTTTGAGTACACAACAAGATTTATTAAACAATATGTGACCTTAATTTTAGCATTTTGGGGAATAGAAATATATGCGTCAGTCCAGATTTATGCCTGCATAACGTGGCCTCGATTTGTACAAAACAGTATTTGCAAATTTGCCCATTATTTTATTGTCAGTACAATCATTCAGGCATGCCTTTAGTCTACAGATGGATAAATGCAATGGACTCTTATTGAAGCAATAAGATCTGTACACTGCTCTTGAAAAGGTTGTAATAATGGTTTAAGAAAATTGAATAAAAAAATGCCTATAATCCCACGTGCGCAGTGAAACCTTACATAATGCATTAAGAAATGTATCAGGCTTTGCACGACCAGACCATTTTGTTACAGTGAAATCAATCAGAGCCCCTTCCCCCCCCTCCTGAGCTCTCCTTATTACCTCGCCCCCCCCCCGTCCCACCTCTTCACCTTTTTCTTCCCTTCGATCCTTTTCCTCGCCTCTTTCTTACACATGTTTTCTACTTATAGTCTCCCCCTTCTTTTACACCATAGTACCATCTATCTTCCCCATCCCCATGAAACCCTTCCCTTCTACTCTCCCCCCCAACCCCCTTCCTACCCTTTATCCCACCCCTCCCCTACCCCCCCCTTCTCACCTTCCTCTTACACCGCCCCCCACACCCCCCACCATTCCTGTAATACATTGTAGGTGAATATGCCATGTTGGATAAAAAATAGCAAGTAATTTGTACCAAATCAAAATTTCGATCAATTTCCTCATTTGCATTGAATTGCAATTTTGATGAATGAATCATATGCACAATTTATACCTTGAAAAATCGATTTTTTTATTACGGTGGTGGTAGTGCTTCAAAGAAGGTAGAAAAAAAACAGAAATGAAAGACCAATTTTAAACACAAAAATAAAGCGCTATTACGCTAAAGAGGGGCCTGAATGAAACCTGAATGAGTTGAGCTTTGTCAAGGATTTTGAGGGACAAAGATTGGGGGTTCTTAACAACGAACCTTAACAGGATGTGTCTTGCCATTGTGGGTCTCATTTTCAGCCCTATGTATTTGAGTGCTCCTTTTTCAGACCAACAATTTTATCTCCCAGGCATGTTACTTGTCAAAAAAAAGATAAAATCTGATTTTGATGAATTTTATCGTATTTGATTTAAAGAATATTTCTGATACGGATAGTTGCCTTAACAAGATTGCTGAGTGGAACTTGATATTTAACTCATTTACTTAGCCATTTTTCCCAAATTAAAATTAAAAAAAAAAAAAAAAAAAAAAAAAAAAAAAAAAAAAAAAAAATTATCTTAATGATATTCTTGGTATTGAGCTAAACTCCAGATAGTATTGTGGGATGTATCACTTGTGAGCGTCAGGAACTGGTGACCAGGAGATGAAGATGTGACAAGTCCAAATCGATAGGAAACCACACAAGGTCCTAATGTTCAGATTTTCTCTATTCCAGGGCTTTTTAACCAACAGCAAGAATGAAAGGTAATCTTCTATCCGTGATTTTAGGTTTGTCAGAGGTTGTGTGATTATATGCGGGTCATTCCATTGCCAAATCACCTAGAGGTCCCCCAAGTTATTCCCTCAGATTTTAATAAATAAAAGTCCATGAAATTATTCCTCTGTGGTATAATGAAACATACAGAAAATTAGCTCAATAGTCAAAAGCCGTTTCAAAATTACGGCCTGATGAAAATTACTCGGGACCCCCGTTTAGCCGAATCACAACGTAATGGCGATTTTTTTCATTCAGAGACTCTATCTTATAATGGGAAGGGTACCAAGCAGAAAAATGGACTCTAAGGTAACTTTTGCCCATTCTTTCAAGAATTGCAATCTGAAACAGGCATCTCACCCCATGATGAAGTTACAAGATCCGAAAACGCAAGTTTTAGCTAGCGGAATTATTGTTGCAATGTTCAGGGGGCCGGTGCCCATATCAAAATATCAGAGAATGCTCAATTTGGGTATGTAATATTCTGGGTTATTATCTATCTATCCAGTTCTGAAAGATTGGGCAAGAAGACAGAAGTTATTTTCGAGTTACAAAATTTAAGCTTGGTACCCCCGTACAATTCTAAGATAGGGGTCTATGCTGAAAATGAAAAAATAACCATTACGTCGCGATTTGGCTAAAAGGGGGGTCCCGAGTAATTTTTCATTCAGGATTTAATTCAAAAGACTGGGACTATAAGGCTAAATTTTGCCGGTAGGTTCATTTTATACCAATTACAGGAACAATTGATGGATTTTCATCAAAATCTGAGAGTATAACCTAGGGAACTTTCTGAATTTAGGTGATTGGCACTATCTAGTTTGAATAATGTGTAAAGTATAAATTTTTCCACCAAAAAAAAATTTCTCCATAAACAAGGCTGAAATTGTTGTTTACTATTCCCGGAACGCTTACATCACAATATGTGTTTTATTTCTTAAAGGTATATATACTAGCCAGCCCTTGGCCTTGATCATCAAACCCATCATCAAAACAAAGATTTGGGCTTGTTTGTCATTAGAACAACTATTTTCCTGTTAAATGTTTTAGGTGATTCTTTCCCATCTGATGGTACACACAAATTAGGTTGTCCTTATAGTACCTGAAATTTTATGTTGTTAATGCATGGCTCTCTGTAATACATACAACTACAAGACATGTTGAAAAGGTTTAGAATCAGATTAAAATTTAGTTTTTGGAATATTAAAGTGTATATTGCAATTACCGTTAACACATTTAAGGGCAAATTAAAAAAATTGTGTGTGTAAATTGGCAAAAAAAACTATATTTTTTTGGGTTTGTTCCATTTTAGAAAAATAAGCAAAGAGATTGTGTAGAATTTTTCATGGGTGTGTGGCCCCCACTTATTATTTTTTTTTCCCATGACAAATATAAAAATGTCAGAAATGAGCTATCATTGCATAAGTGTTGCAACGAAAGTGTGTTTACATACTTGAAGGAGTGTCTGTTTAATAAAATTTGAGGCTCCTGGGCCGAGTCGGTAGGTGATTAGGCCATGGACATTTAAGGGCGGTATCCGACAATTTTTTTTTGCATTTGCAAACTTGTTTACAATCTTCATCAAAGTTGTCTTTCAGGTGGGAGTTGTAGTAGTAGTGTAGTAAAACAAAGTTTAAATCCGGTTTTGTCCCGCACACCGGGGGGGTGCGGATTCACCTACATTGTTAGCAATCGCCATACTCCCTCCGTCTACTTCGCCCGATTCAACGCAGCCCCCATCCGCAACCCACCCTCCTACTCTCCTCCTCCACTGCTTCCTTTCTCCATGTCCTCTTTGGTCGGCGCCCTCTTCCTCAAACCGCCCACCTCAACTCAAAGCCCTTTTTAAACATTCTCCTCAATCCTTCCTCGCACGTGCCCATACCATCTTACCCCATTTGCCTTCGCCCGTCTGTCAGTCCGCCTCTTAGGTTGAACTGAAAGTGGTACAAACATACCAAGGATCAAGGCATTGTGACAGTCCGACTCATTTCCAAGTCATTTGCCAAGTCCACTCAAGCCTTCCCTGGCTCATATTTTTCAAATTTAATTTATGTATGTCTTACTTTTGTACGCTTCAGTAGTATTGCTTTCAATTACCTTGTACACCGTTAGAGCTACTGTGTGTGGAATTGTATAGGGAGGAGTGTCATGTTTACCCGTTCTGTAAGTGATCGGCTGCTGTAGGTTGTGATGACAATGCCCTGGTTCACACTTAGTCATGGCTTTTGTAAGTGTGTGGATTTATCAGCTCAGGTCAAGAGGAGGATTTGGTTTGTGGTTTCATTGTAAAGAATAATGGATTGACCTGAAGTGCCATGCTAATGTCATGTCAGGACAGATTTAAGTGCATAGCTGTATTGAGTGTATTTGGGAGAGTTGAAAAATTGGCCTATAATTGTCTGTTGATTGCTACATACTAAATGTTTCGGATTTTAACCTTAGCCCAGTGGCCTAGACAGTGTTGTAGAGTGCTACAGACCTGATCCTCTCCTCATGCCTATGCCATATAATGTTATTTTTACCAATACAATGAATGTTAACCATCATCACTGACCAATTAAATAGATTTTGATCATTTTTGGCATTTTCCTTCCTCATGCAGCCTTCTCATGAATACAGACTAACTGATCTCCAATCTTGATGCACAAAGGTTGCAACCTGGTTAACAGTGAAGGGTGGGTGTTTTTTTACAGCTCAATTTCAACTTCACACATTTAATAGCACACTCTGATGTTCAAAATGTAACAATTTAGTTTATTGGCTGCTGGGCGTGAGGTAACGTTCAAGACCCACTGAAACCCTAAACCCCTACACTTCAAGGTACTCTCAGAATGGTGGAATGGGTGCCCCAAATTGGATTTGACCCTGGCCCATATTTTCAACAGACTTGTGTTCTTAAAATTATTGCTCAGGAGAATGGATTCTATGACAAATTAGCAAAGCATATCATGGACACTTTTCATGAATTTTAATGCATCAAACCATCTCCTGTTTGCCAAGATGCAGAATTGAGTCAGATTGACATGGAACATGGGTTTCAGCATTAAAGTTTCTACTGTTGTGTCCCTCAAAAAAAAACGTCCACAAGAAAATAGACAAATCCGACGCAGCCAAATGATGGTCATAATTGATCCTCCATTACGGGGGGCATCCAACCCAAACTCCCCAAATCTTTTGTACGTCTGTACCCCGCTTGATTAATTAGAAGTCCAAAGCTTACCTTATCCTGCACATTTGGGTGAATTCAAGCAGGAGGCACCCCAGCTATGGCTCCAGTGAGGTTGTTGGATGTGTCAAACCCGGATTCGTGTATACACCGTGAATACCTTAAAAGAACTTTGTTGAATTCGAAATTATTAAGAGGTTGCTATGTGTTGGTCTTCAATTGGTGTTTTATACGAAAAGAAATGAATATTTCTTATGAGGACCATATCATCAGTTTAAATCCATTCAAGTGAATGTTCCTTCATTATTTATTGGTCCCATCACTAGTCCTCTCTGGCAAATTATTAAAAAATATTACTAAGTGTATTGTCAAAAAGCAATGCGATTGGTATGAATAACCAATTTCCAGCTCAGGAAGGTAATGGACAACACTAAATCTAATGCATAGAATATATCACTGACCTCTACCGGGCTGCCGCACAGTTGAATGGTCGCCGAGTGAAACCAAGGAGTTGGTTTTTTGCGAAACATGCATACACCTGCTGGTGCACATATTCCCCACACAGATGTTTCTATTGTTGGACACTGGTGTAATGCATTGTTTCCCGCCTTATTGTATAGGTAAAAAATCAACTTCCCGATGTTTCAATCGGCGACTCTGCCCCGCTATCCATGTGTCAGAGGTTCAGTGCCTAGAGATTTAATCTATCATTCCCATGTCACAGAGGTCATCAATAATCAATTCAAATCTGGCTAAGTGCACATGGATTCTTTCTCAATGATTCCCCATTAATTAATGTTGTGATATATAATATAATATCAGCCGTAGGTCCTTGAACTCAAATTCCTGGAACAAAGGTTTTGAAAGGTTTTGGGAGTTCCCTGATGGATACTGAACATTTTGACGTGGGCTTGCCGCTTGAATATCCCGGGCATTTTTGGGAGGGTCGTCAAAGGGCAAATAGGGTCAACGAAACTCATTTCCAAATTGTTCAGAATGTGTATAAATTGGTCGTCGGCTCATCAGGAATGTTTTTTTGACCTTTGACCTTTAGTAAAAGAGATATGGCCAAAAATTCAAAGGTAATGTACTTTTAGAAGAGTGTCAATTTGCTTAAAATATGCTTAAGTGGCACATAACTATAAATTTTTTGAATCATTATGACTAGTTGGACATATGGGCATACATTTCAATCAACTTAATTTGAGCATTTTAAAAATTTGCCCTTTTGTAATTTAAAAAATTGGCCCCTATTGAAAAAGTGACAACACAATTTGAGAGTCCTAACATAAAACCTAGCCATTGGTATAGAGGGAGGGTCCATACAAACTATCAAAGGTGTTAAACGCTTTTCATGTATGAGGTTTGAACAAACTCCTTAAATAGCCCTATAAGATTCTGCTCCTGCTCTAATACACCAATTTCCTTTGTTATATCTGCTATGTTTGTATCTGTCGTTTATTGTGTTAGTAGAGGCCCAAAATAAATCAGTAGAATTAATCATATGTGAGAGGTCTCAAATAAGTGTTAAAAGAGCTACAATGACGGAACGTCCTGCTGTAACTACTGCACCTTGATCTCTAGTCAATTTTATTTTTATCTTAAAGAATTTATAAACAGGGCCTTAAGAATCCTACTTAATAACTTGCGTAATGCATGCAATTAAATTTATTTTTCATTCAAATTCATAAAAAGCATTTCAATAATGTCCATAGAGTTTCAATCAACATCAACAATCAATTAGCCTTCAGAATCTGTTTATTGCATGGTCCTAATTTTTTGGAAAAATGCGATTTTTGTTTCTCAGAATATTAAATATTAAATTTTGTATTGAAACGGTCCTCCTGTTTGATGCCAAGATATTTATTGGATATGCATGAATAACTTCACCTTGTTGGTTATCTTTTGTTGTTTCTGCATATGTGATTAGCAGTTGTGAAAACAGAATGTTTTTACACTGCTATTATACATACCGTGATATGGGTCAAATCTTTGCAATGTCTTAGGTGTACTTAATGAGCCCTTCCATTTTAAATCCCAACACCCCTGTGGCATAATTTAGATAGTCTTGTACAGGCATTATGGACTTTTAATAGAATAGCCATTGGGTAAGTGCTGTTTTGAAGTAACAACCCCGTGCAGAAGGGTTGGTAAAGCCATATTGGGGGTAACATTTCAGTGTAATGCCCAATTTGTTTATGTGGTTTCAGGGTTATGATATGATACGGCCAAAGATAACACAAGACAAACCGACGTTGGCCTCAGGGATGACCTGTACCACCTGGTACCAATTCAACATGGTAATGAATTTGCCTTCCATATTTGAATTGTATCCCCGACTACTATGCAAAGGGGAGATTCGCTGGTACCCAGTTAAGGCTTCATATTTCACATGACATTTACAAGGAAGTTTAAAATTGCATAAACATTACAAGGAAGTTAATATTGTTTTAAAAAAACATTGAGTGTTTCACAATAAATTTGTTTAATAGTTATAGAGATACCATTACTAGGACATTGTTGTAATATGTTAGAAGCTTTCTTTGAGTGGTGGTTTTTGGCTTTGATTTCTGGGCAGGTAAAAAAAAAAAAAAGTATCACTGTGATGATTAAACACTAAATTTTGTTTAAATTTCCTGTAACTCAATTGTACCGAGAAATGACATAAAATCACAATACTGGGGATGTTTGATAGATGATGTAAATGACAGATATGTTGCTGCTAACTCCAATCTTGTTCGGAAGTCTTTGGGAACGTATTGGCAGCCTATTCAGATATAGGTTTGAAGTGCTTGCACTATAACTTCTTTCCCGCTCTCCCTTCCCCATCCCCAATTTAGTGTTGATAATGCATATGTAGCGAGATTTGACCAGTGTACATGCTTACACACAATGCATGAGTGCAGGAACCAAATTCTAAAAACAATAGTTTTGGGTTCCAACATTCTAAACAAGATTGTAGAATAAACCTAATTAAAAAAATGCGCACATGAAATTAAGGTGGAATAAAGCTTCAACCATCATATGTAGGATCCGTCATCCTTAGTTCACTGGTATAGAAGATTTCAATAGCTTCCTCCTTCACAATGCAATTGCTTCCAATGGAGGTTTTTGTTACAGGTACGATTGGTCGTTAGTGATGAACATGGCTAAATTGACCAGTACTGATCACAAACTTGCTTTTAAGAGCGTTTCATCTCTAACGATCCAAATGCAACCCTTACAAAAACTTCCAATTGAAGCAATGCATGTGGGAAGCTACTGGTACCTTCTCTTGTTACTTTTGTTGTTATGGCGGAATCGGCAATGTGGTGTACTGCCGCGGACAAACAGTCACATGATCCCTTAGTCTGTTAGGAAAATTATAGTCCATGATCCCAGCAAATTTTTGGTATCCTGACAAGGGGACAAAACGACACTTATTTGCACCTGCGGTATAAACCATGGCCTACACAAAAATGCATGATAAGCAATTCTGGATGGTAGCTATAGCCTGGTAAGGGGGGTAACCAAGGTTTACCACAGGGGGTAATTAATTTAAAATGCTTCAAATCAGTTGAACCCCTTATTTGGTCTATCATACGGATTCCAACAGGTATGTTTGTCTACCTACAACATTACAACAACAGACTACAAGGCCTAAAGTTTGGAGGTATAGCTAAAAACATAGCAAAAATCAATAAAAGGTTCATTTTCAGTTGTAGCATGAGGACAAAGAGGTGAACCCCCCCTTGGTCACTGAAGTGTTAACATTTGAAAGATAATCCTAGTAGAAAGTCCAACACAAATTAATAATCTCTGATATTTCTTGCTGAACTTTTGAATCATGACACTCACTTCACACGATTGTGGCAATACACTTTTCACCTACTCTGTATCAACAGATTTTATTCTGTTATTGGAATAAAGCACATGATAGAAAGGTAAAATTGACAATTTTGCCAAAATAAACTGGAAGGTTTCTTAGGGTATCTCATAGCTGAAAAAAAGCGTTTGCTTATAACATCAAAACAACAAAATAATAAGAATATTATTAATTATTTTATAATGTTCCCCTTTCCCAAAGGTTGGACCCAAAGTCTGATTCATTAATAACATAAATATCTCCAAACCTTATACCCAACTTTGAGAGTGTAATTCTCATCCCACTAACCTGCTGAAATAGATTCTTAGTATGCTCACTGGAAGGAATAACGAAAGAGTTGGAATGGTTTCAGAACAGTGGCGGGCAGGGGGCGGGGCGGGCGCCCCCCTGGAATTTCAAAATTTTAGGAAAAACGGGTTTTTGCGCAAAAATTAGGTTTTTAACTCAAAATGGGTCCTTTCATTTTTGCACTGAGTCCCCCCCTAGATGTTTCGCACCTCCTATGATTTTCCCTGGCGCCGCCTCTGGAACAGGGCTAAAACAGACATAAGGGCTACGGCGAATTAACCCGATTTTTTCACAACATAGCCCGCTGTGAGAAATTTTGGCCTTTGGTAAAATGAACTACGAGGGCTAACTTTTTGAACAAATTATCGCTCAATTACTCTCCGTGGCCCGAAAATATTTTGATTCTTGGTTACAGATTACTGTATTCATGTCAAATGTTTGTACCTGATCAAAATCATTGTTGAATAATGCACTCCAACATGTAAAGAATACAAACTAACTGACCTTTCAGCAGAACTTGAATTTGTAAAATACACTTCCAAAATATATTTGAAACAGAATTGTGACTGATTTGACTTACCTGGATATTCGTGCATTGAAAATGTATTAATATTGACACAAAGATGAGTACAGCACTAACATGTTTATTAATTGTGACATTAATGTTTATTGCAGAATTCTTACTAGATTAAGACCGAAACTGTGTACCATACATGGGTCATAGCACGTCATTATACCGCTGGATAAGCGTCAGACAAGCCAGTCTGCTTAGGGAGTACTGCTTTTGTATGCTTACTTTACACGCAACAACATATCTTAAAACACCTCAATTGTAGGGTTTTTAACTAAAAAATCTCTTAAAAGTCACTTTTTTTAACTACTTTTTGTGTCCCTGCCCTAAGGCAGGAAGACACATAGGGCTCACTTTGTCACTGTTGTTTTGTTGTTGTTCTGTTGTTGGTCTGTTGTTGTCTGTTTGTGAAAAAAGGGTTAACAGTTGCCTGTAATCCACATACTTTGATGGATTTAAACCAACTTGGGTCACAGGTGTCAACAATGCATCCCCCACTTGTTGATGAGTCAAAGGGCACATGCCAAGGCAAAGGTCATTTGAGGTCAAGTTGTAATAGGCTGCAAAATGTAAAAAATTGACCTCATATTAAAAAGTAAGTTTCAATTGGAACCAAACACTTGAATCATAGGTGCAACATGCGAACCCTCATGTTGTTGAAGGGTCAAAGGTCACATGCCAAGGTCAAGGTCCATTGAGGTCAAGTTGTAAATAGGCGAAAATGTAAAATTTTGACCTCATAGAAAGTTGAAGTTCAATTGGAACCAAACTTGAATCTAGGTGCAACATGGGATCCCTCATTTGTTGATGATGCAAAGGTCCCATACAAGGTCACAGTCCACTACCAAGGTCTCAAGGCCATGTGAGGTGGCCAAGTTTGGTAAAATGGGCTGAAAATGTAAAATTGACCTCATATGAAAATTTGAGTTCCATTGGAACCAACTTGAATCATAGGTGCAACATGCGATCCCTCTTGTTGATGAGGTCAAAGTCACATGCCAAGGTCAAAGGTCATGTGAGGCCAGTTTGTCAAAATGTCTGAAAATGTAAAATTGACCTCATATGAAAAGTTGAAGTTCAATTGGAACCAAACTTGAATCATAGGTGCAACATGGGTCCCTCATTTGTTTATGGGTCAAAGTTCACACCAAGGTCAAGGTCCACACATACCAATTCAAAGGCCATGTGAGTCACGTTGTAAAATGGGCTGAACATGTAAAATTGACCTCATTTGAAAAGTTTTGAAGTTCAATTGGAACCTCAAACTTGCATCATAGGTGCACAGTGGATATCTCCTTTTGTTGGATGAGGTTGAAGGTCACATATCAAGGAGGTCAAGGTCATGTAGGCTATCATTCACTAACCCGCGACGGCAGGCGACACAAAGCGGATCCCGAGGAACCGATGTAATTTTTTTCTTTAAAAACCTTTTTTCGTTTCTAATAGTATAGCAATTTCTTAATCTATTGTAATGAATTTTTCACTTAAAAGACGCCTTTTTAGACATTTTTAAGGAGTTTTTTTTCATTGTTTTTTACTAAACTACGTATTTTTCTTAGCCCTCCTGGATGTACCACAGGCCTGTAAAGTTACTAAGCTAGAAAAATCCTCTTTTCTATCTTTTTATGGAATAAACCTCAATACTAGATTACGGTATATTCCGTTATAGGACCATAGTAATGTAGTAACTCTAGTAGAATAACCCCACAATGTAAATAACCCACACATGTTCTTCTACAAAAAATAAGCCCCACAATGTTCATTCTAGTGTACAACACACCCACACACACACACCCACACACACTTCCAGTGCCTAACCTAATTTAATACTTGTGAAGATATGTAAGCAATTATTAAGCATTTGTGAAAAGAGAAATATGGGAAGGGTGGCCTTCCTATGTGCCATAAATATAATAAATTGAATAAATTTATTCACATAAATGTATAGCAATTTCCTTCCAATAGCGCAAATGGACCTTTTGTGATGTGTTTTCTTGACTACATCCGTCAAAATGATCAAGTTGTTTTCTTCTCTGAATTCCCCCTTTTGTCGGTCACTACTGATTCCATATCACATGGACTTTTGGAGATCAAATGTATATTCCTTGTTTCAAAAGAAACCCTAAGCTGAATTGTAATCCTTATGTGTAACCGTAACTGGAATCACATCTAAAATTTTAATTGCTTCATTTTTGTTAAATGGTCAGAAAATATTTTAAAAGAAAAAATTAGCATTTTAGGTCATATTAATCATTTCTACTTGCACAATCACATACTAGGAATGTGCGTAATACATCCCCATTTTTTCAATTTAAATCCTTATCAATTATGTAGGATATTTCAGATCTATCACAATAGGTTAAAATTTAGTTTGCTGGGTTTTATACTGTGGTATTTTAAGTTGTTTACCAGGTAGAACCTACAAAAGGGGTTCTCATTTTGTGCCATAGTAACTAACAGGGTTTTTGTGGTCGCCTGACCCTATGTGTCTTCCTGCCTGAATGCAGGCACACAAAACCCTGTTAGATTCTATGGCCAAAAAGGAACCCCTAAATTGGAAAATTGGTTGCTATTGTTTTTGGAATCGGGAGCAATTAGTTTTCAGACGAGCCAAAGATTGGTCCCAATTGAAGAATAACATTGTTTTAATACTTACATGTCGCAAATAACACTTTGCCTATTTGGGAAGTTCCTAATAGAAACATTTTTCTAGCAATCCTTATAAGATCAGTCTAGCCATTTTTGTTGTCCTTTTTTTGATAGGTTGGCACAGCCAAATCCGTGAAGACAAAGAGGCATTTGCCATTGTACCAGTACCTGCAGCTGAAGTGAGAGACTCGACTTTGCTAAGATGCAATAAGGTGCTGTCACTATTGCTGTCACTGGAAAAGAGCTCCATCACACAGAATGAAAGAAGGTCGTAAGAGAGCCTCAGATGGTAAGAAATCTCATTTCACTCTTATTTTTCTTTGTGTTTGTCATCGATCGTGTGATAACAGCACTGGTTTAACACTCACTTCTAATCCCCCTTCCTGATGCCTGCCGCCTTTCCTACAATCTATCTGGTTGTCTCATTTTCTGATATTAAAGGGCTATGGTCCAATCACTAATAGCCTTGTTCCCAAACCCCAGATTTTAAATCAGAAGTGGTCAAATTGGGTATCTGGACCAAGCTAACCATTTTCTCATTTACCCCTGTAAATCTTGGGCTAAAGGATATTTGGTTTGGGGATGTACTATGGAAAATGTGCCCCATTTTGGTCGAGCCAATAATAATTTTACACAGTACCTCTTGGGGGATTACAAAACCATATTTTTTAGTTCTCACATCAAATGGGTTAATATCAGCACAAAACTATACAGGGGTAAGGCCATTCTATCAAAGAACAATTATAGACTTAAATCGGGTCATCCCTCTTTAATGATATAGCCCTCTGAGTGACCAACAAGGTAGACCTTAATATTGAGATTCAGAGATAATTTTGTAAAATGCATCATGGTCTCAAAAATATCCCAAAGCAGTTTAGCAACATGTTAAATATCTTTTGTGCTGTAATAGATATCTGTAAAATACACGGCCGGATTCTTACTCACGTGGTAGCCTATATGGTCAGCTACACCATGTCTAGCGCGGCAGCTTACTACTGCACAGTACACACACTGGGCTAATTGCGATACAGTAGCTGCAAGATACGGCTTGCAAAGTACTGTTATTAGGTATACAGTAATATGGCTACTCCGCTTTTAACCTACCCATGGCTACCCTGTAGTTGCCACTAGGTGGAGAAAGGGGATGTTGAGTAACAAGTACCGGAGTAGACACGCAGCGACCACATCGCTACCCCGCGGTTACCACGACCGCCATTTTTGAGAGTGGATGAAAATTTCATAAATGAGGGGCTATACACTTGGGCTCCGTTTTAAGTCCGTTTTTGAACGTTTTTTTTTAAAAAAAAAAAAAAGGGAAATCATTTACGAAATTCAAATCAGGCGTCATCCAAACCCCCATATTCCCGCACTTGTGATAAAAAATGCAAATATATGCCAAAAATTATCTAAAAAACAAATTGGCCATGAGAAAATGGCCGTGCGCGCTGAGAGCCGGTGTAACCACGTAGCTCCCCACGACAGTGCAGACAGCCGCTGTTTTACACTATCGTCTATGCGGCAAAAATACACGGAATCCTGGCCGGCGAGTGTACGTCTAGTGGGTAGGTAATCCATGTCTACTCGTTGGTAGCTGTGTGGTAACTACCATGAAGAAATTGGCCGTGTATATTTTGGAAACAGTGATTAAAAAACTGTGTGCTGTTGAAGATAATGTGTATCTTATTAACAACACACACACTTTGTGGAAATATCTATAAAGAAAGATGCTGATAACAAACAGACAACTTTTTTTGAAATGTGTTCAGCAAGGTTATTTGTAAGCTGGTCTCAAGATCTTTTTTAGGTGATTCATATCACAATCAAGTTCATATTTTGTGTTTTGAATTCTTATTTTCTTAACCAACAAAATATTGTACTGTTAATTTGTATTGTTTATAGAATTGTGACACAACTCCTGAATGACCTGGTGTACTTTGTAGCCAACAAACTTAATAATGGTGGTGATGCAATGAATCTAGTGATATCTAACCCAGACAGAGACAGACAGAAACTCATGCGGGAACAGGACATTCTTAAACAGGTTTGTAAACCCACAATTCAATTATGTAACCCTGTAGAATATCATTGCCCTGAGTGGTATCTAACCCAGACAGAGACACAGAAACTCTTGCGGGAACAGGACATTCTTAAACAGGTTTGTAAATCCCCAATTCAATATGTAACCCTGTAGAATATCATTGCCCTGAGTGGTATCTAACCCAGACAGAGACACAGAAACTCTTGCGGGAACAGGACATTCTTAAACAGGTTTGTAAACCCCCAATTCAATTATGTAACCATGTAGAATATCATTGCCCTGAAGTTGAGATACTTCAGAGCCTCTTGATGTAAGAAGTACATTAAAGGTCCTTCAAAGAATAATGGAACTGGAAATGGACAGAACGAAGGAGGAGAACGTAATTACAGAATTTCCTAATGAATGAATGTAGGCCCACATTCTGCCATTGGTAGCTTACAGTAGTGGTGTTAAGTGGGATATTTTTCACACAGTAAGAAAAAAGAAACTCCAACAAAACTTAAAAATAAATAAGACAAACTCAGTACTTCTGGTGTCAGTGCATTGAGTTCAACTGACATGGCAGTCCTACTACTAGTAGAATGGGTGATGATCTACCCTATCTGCTATAGCATTGCTCCAATGTGCATGACCCATTTAAATGCTCTGGAAAATTCAAAGTGAGCCACAACCAAATCTCAGTTATGCAGGTTATAGCATTTATTCATGAGTGAAAAAAAAGAAGAAAATTACACTATTTTTGCTTTGAATCTGCACTTTTTTGTTCACATTTTGCAAGATTTTCTATATGGAGGGTTAGCCCTTGCAATTGACATCAGGGGCTGTCTCCCTGACTCCCACCAAATGACTCTTCCAAAAGCACTCAGTGAGCTTGCTACACTTGCTCAATTTCGTTTTCC
>JAMKCH010073238.1:0-12691 GCA_023653785.1 Ophioderma brevispina | reverse complement strand
GCTTTTGTTTTAAATTCAATATAAAACATGCTGAATTTCGTATTTGCTCATACTAAATTTGAAATTTCAAAATTTTTGTACCAGGAAACATCGATCCCAGCTTAATCCTTTCATGTATGGAATATTTTTGAAATCATTATACTTTTTTTTAATTTTTTTAAAGGGCTGGGACACCTGATTATTAATCTCTCGTTGCAACCTTCAACAATGAGCATTATGTGATGGTAATGTGATTTATGTGATACATGCATGATTCATATGTATTTTACAATGTACAAAACCTTTTTTCCATGAATTTTTATGAAAGTGAGCGAGTGTTTTCAGTAGATATGAATTTGAACTTATTAGTCAACAACTAAAACGTTTTTTAAGTAGAAGTTTCACTTACTATTTTGAGGCAATTACAATTTCATCATGTAAACTAACCAACTTATGAGCCATTTGGACATGTGGTGCTTTTCAATACCCTGTCTTCATGGGGGTCGGGATCCAAAATCATGAAAACATTACATGGTTGCTGAATTTCTATTTTGCCACTGCGATGATGAATTTAGCCGCTACATGAATTCATTGACTTTTCATATCTTTTACCTAATAAATCATTCTGAGTGAGCAAATTATTATTGCCGGTTATTACAATTGTTCAACCTAGCTAGGTTAGGCATGAAGACAATTAACAGCACACCACAAAACTTAAAAACCTTCTGAGTTCATCACAATGGAAAACTGTAATGGGTCCTTTTTCGAATGATTGAACGCGACTTTGAACAAGTTCATAATGCCCATTTATTTCTGTAAACGACTGGTTAAAATACCATTCGATAATGACACAAATCCATCCACGTTCAATCACTGCACAAGACAAAACGAGCATGTTTCTTTTCAGCCAATTACACCTGTGCGTGAGATATAACAATATCTTACTTGTAAGTTCTATGGCACTTATGGTATAGACTGGCATCATATCCTACAATATACTCCTAGGTCCATGTGAATTTAGAGTTCATTCATAGTATTTTGGGTATGAACGCTTGTGTACGCAAGGGCATAAACGTTCATTTAACCCAAATTCATGATTTTTTTAGCCACTTTCGGTTTGTCGTCACGGCAGCATGCATAAACGTTTGTTTATATACACCTGTCACGAGACACGTATGGACCAATCGCGTACGCCGAAACATACGAGGTATACATGAATATGGAAGTCACAAATGTAATTTATTGGAAACAAGTTTTCTCACCTGAGTGAAATGTTAGGACAATCGCCGCAAAAGCAAAGATTCCGGCGCAACTTTTGCCGCTGTAGTTTGCCCCAAAAAAATCTCAGGTTTACAAATCGGCTCTCTGCAGTCGTCATATTATCATGTTGAACGGTAGAAGATTTGAGTTTAAGGGTGTTGTAAGGAATTAATAGTCTTAGGGTTGGTGAAGGTGTGAATTGTAAAATAAGCAGCAGCAGTCGACGGGCCTAATGTTGTTGTTGTCTGTATGCAACGACATGTTCCGTAGACTGCCGGTATCGTTAGGTAGTGTCGTAGGTGCTGCAGTATGTTGGTTGCTCGACTCCGCCCATGGTTGCGGGAATTGTCTTTAAGTACGGCACAGAGTAGATCCGTCGTAATATTTCCTATTAAGGTGCTTGTAAATTTATTCACATTTTCGTATACTCACTGTGTGATTTTGATGCTAACATCCTTCACTTTCAAGTTTTCTTGCAAGCTGTCAAATTCTCCGTATTTTTAGTGTAAAGAAACAGTTGCAGTTCGTTGTCCCACGTCACCAATCCCTAAATTACATAATATAAATCACTACGAAAACAAACTATTATGGAAATAAGCAAGTCTTGGAAAGGGGATATCAAAAAGGAAATTATTGTTAAGTTTGATTACATACTTCGCAGAGGGGTAAACCATTTTACACTAATAAATACTATAAAAAATATTATGAAGTAACATTTATTGGATATGTAAATTACGTATCTAGTGGGACCCCAATGAACAATTTACACCACGTCCGATCAAAATCGGACCACATTCATAATTCTGTAAATTCCCCAGGATGACCTTGAACTGTTATGTGGCTTGCTACTGAAAATACAAGGTCATAGATAGGACAGACTAGACCCTTTTTTTATTTAAACATTAGGAGTAGGCCAAATTAAATTGGTACTCATTAAAACCAATTCTCTTTAGTTCTAAATGATTTTTTAATTACTACAAAAAAATTAAAAATATATTTCGAAATCTCGATCTGAGTCAGGGGGCATATTTTCGCCTCCTAAAACCAAACCAAACATCTTTTCAGCCCTAAGATTTCACAGGGTAAATGAGAACAAAATAGTTACCTTTCCTTCTTGATACCAAAATTTTGACCACTTCCAGTAAAAATCTGGGATCCCTGGGGGACCAAGGCTTAAGGTTTATTTATTCGTGAAAGAGGAGTATCTTGTGCCTTTTTGGTCATGGAAAAAATACTCAATCTAACACACAAGTGCCAAGCTAAAAAACCCTCCGTTAGTGCCCCAGGGGGTTTGGGGGGGGTCTAGGGACCAACCATGATAACCACTTCACGTGGGAGTTCGATGATGACACTAACACAAATAAATGGGGGTCACGTAGTGTATAAGAACCACACCACCCACAATGAAAAATGAAAATCCGACCTGTGACCTATGGCCAATTGAAATTGTCCTCTTCGAAAAGAGTGGTTTGCACATTTCCATCTCAGCAATCCAAATAAGGTTTTGAACCCAAAATCATTCATTATATCTACTCATAGAATAACCAATTAAAATAATCATGGCAAAATATAGCAAATTGGTTATACCATCTTGTATTTTTCTCCGAAAACTTCAAACCGCCTATTTTTCCCATAGACTTACACAGTTAAGAGCACGGCATGGACAAAAAGTAAAATTGATGCTATTCGCATGATAAAAAGGTTATTTGATTAAAAGTTTATTAATTATTAATTAATTACCTTCTAAGGTATATATCTAAGCAAATAAATACCAAAAGATTTAATTACTTTAATTTTTTAATTAGAAAAATCTTGATTTTTTTTTTCATCCGTTAGGTGCCAAGGGGGGGGGGGGGTTCCTAGGGGCACCCAAACTATTATTCTAATGAAAAGACGTGGGCGAATTTTTTACCTTTTTTTTTTTTTTTAATATTAAATTGTGCGTATTCATTTAAATTTGACAATTAGCAAAAAACCCTTGAAAAAATTTGATTTGGAGTAACCGAGGAAAATCGAAAAAAAATCAAATGTTGGTACTATGGAAACCCCCAACCCCCCCCCCCACCTTGGGCAATAAAGTGTTAATAGGGGTGGTGATAGAACAACCTAAAATAGTTTCATCTGCCTAGGTTAATAACAATGCTCTGATATTCTTGAAAAAGGTAATTTGAAGTGCTTATCCTCTGCATACAGAGGGAATTAATTTTTTTCTGGTATCGGCAGTGCTATTACTGATACAAGTCAATGCATCATGATGTGGCCTACATCTAGAATTGTGATGACATTTTATCATTTCAAACAAGGCAAACCGTAATTGACATATTTCCAGGTACTGATAGGTATAATGTTTAATAATAACCTTGTGCAGAAATCACTTGCTTCGCCGATATGCGTAATCAAAGTCCTTAAAGAGACATGAGGAGTATTTCCAGGAAGAAGCGCCCACATTTTTGTCGGACCCCGGTTTTTTGCATTTTACATATTTGGAAATGCTACCAATATATTAGATCACACGTGAATTGAATAAGCACAAATAAGCCGTACTTTATGTAATAAGACGATGATTTTGAGTTTCTGTCGTGCACTACAGAAGTAAAGCATGCTTTCTATGGGGAACGATTACGATAAGGATATTAACAGGCAAGTTCAAAACAAGGTTTGCGGTTTTCTTTTGCACCTGTTGGTCCAATAAACCTTCGAAACGTTCTCGGTAAGGTGGTCTACAACCGAGCCAGCGAACTTGAGAGAAATTCGTATCCTAAAAAAAAAATCTCCTCCTGTCACTTTTAAATGCAAGACCATACAATGCAAGATCTTTCTCTTTGCTGATAGTGTTTTGGTGGCCATTTTGGATTTTTACGTGTCTGCTGGCATCTTATCGAAGTCATATTCAGCAGACAAACTGGTCTATCGAACAGGTTTTGAAAAAAATTATATATCTAATATAACAGGTCACGTGGTTTGTATTGTTGACAATAATGAGCATAGAAGGCAGTGGCGTAACCCCCGCGCCCAATGAACTGCCCCCCCCCATAATTAATCGCCACTGTTTACTCCCATGGGATTCAACATCTGTAATGTGACATACACATGGGATGTCTGAAAGTTGCTCCTGGGGCGAAGTATCGGGACGGAATAAAACATTTGGCATTTTCATCCCAATTTTTTGAGGATTTTGCTGCCTGCGCCTACATTTGGGCAAATTAATGTAAATTGAACTAATTTTCTTGTCTTAGCTGCATTTGATTTTGGGCTGTGAACTGCTTGGAGCCAATTCCAGGGCATTACGTGATCACAACCTCGTCCCCCCGACTTAACACCTAACAAAGTTGAGATTTTTATATAACCAACCATGTAGCCTTAGTAATCCCCGTTATGCCTACCTTGTTAGGACGTCTCATGGATTTCAAAGGTCTAAATACCTTCAAACATCTACACATAATGAAGCGTGTGCAACAATGATCTAAATTTTTATAATATAACACAGATTTTAATAATGCATGTTTTTTAATCGAATAGTTCCAAAGAATTTGGTATGTCCAAACATAATTACAAAACAACTTGACAATGATTATAAACTAATATACTTAATATTTCAAGTCCTATAGTGTCCTGTTGAAGAACCGTTGCAGTTCAATGATGATGTTTCCCTCACAGCGAAGACTCCAACATTACAGCGCATAACGTTCACTACAATCGCCATGGGTTACAAAAAGAAAAATATTCCACATGCGAAACTTCTGGAGTCTGAAGGTATTTGTCAGCTTTCAAGACGACGGGGCTTTCCCTCGACGCCACTATGTTCACAATAATAAAATCCAGTATAACCACCATCAGTCTGTCGCTATGTCCTCAGATAGGACCACAAAACTGGAAATCCCTTTTTGATTCCAACAACGGAAGCTCTTTGGCTTAAAAGCGACAGCAGACAATTTAGCTAGTAAGCTCCGGCGGGCATACAAACTATTTAAATCCCGGCACTATGTTTAGAGCTCAAATCTAACCATTTTGTAGATTAAACTAGTTATAACTATAACTATAACTTCTGATTACAACTGCTGGCGAATCAAAGCTTTTGCCACTCTGCTTTTAACCACATTTTCACAAAGTTCCCAATTCTTAAAATAGATATTACCACGCACCAGGCATAAACATAACCTAGCACTGTACATCAGATTTCATTCCATCAACCACCCAAAATTACATCATCTGAATTGCAATCATTTCACATTTAATACTTTCATGGGGAATCCCCAGATCTTGCAATGTTTGGATCTCCAAGCATAAACAAATGTATGACTCAGTTTCTATCTTGGGGAATTCCCACTTCCCCTATTGTTCAATCTATATAACAGGTGCACCTTGTCATAAACAACACAATGGAATCCCCTGCTCTCTTTTGTATCATAAACAAAGTACTTTTTCCCCGTGAGAAATCTTTTTCTCAAATAAAATGAGAAATAATACTTTTAATTCAAAATGTTGGGGTATATAATAACAAAAGTCAAACTTATATATCCTCAGTTCATATTCCATTTGAATCTTCTCAGTCCTGAGATAATTTCCAGCAGTTTAAGACGACAAGGCTGAATAAATACCTCGACGGAAAAAACAGTTTTAGTTTTTACAGTGTAATGTAACTCTATCTTAACAGAGCAGGATCAGAGGGAATTTCGTTTCCCCCCTCCCTACAGAAAAGGTTAACAACTTTTAGTGTTTAGTATGGACCCTCTACTCATTGCTGTAGGTATTAGTACTTCACATTGTGGTATCACTTTTTTCCAATAGGCACCAATTTAATTTTAAAAAAACAGGGGTCAAAGTTCAAATGCCCCAACACGTTGAAATGTATGTCATAAATTGTCCTCATCTCATCATAGGATTCCCAACATGTATAGTTTGTACCACCTTACGACCATTGGTTTTTGCGTTTATAGGGTAAATGACTAAAAGGTAAAAAAAAATGGCAATCTTAATTATGTAGAGGGGTCAACAGTTAACGCGTAAAAGTTAGATCTGATTATCTGTGGGAACCGCCTCCCGATACATGGATGTTGAATTTCCTGGGTGTAGACATGCACCAACTGTTTCCACTTTTAAAACTACATAGACTGAAGACATACTTATCAGTGAGTATAGTTGGGGTACAAATTTGGTCATATGCTGCACCTCTTTCTTTCTTTTTTTAATATTGAAATGTTAAAATCATTAGGTTTATATTTATTTATATATTGTATTTCATATTTAATTTACAGAGTAAGAAACTGATTTTTTGTGAGTGTTTTTTTTATTATGTACTCGCGTTTACCTTTGTTTGTATCGCTTTTAATAAGTGACAATTATTCTTCGAATAGGGAAAAAATACTATTTTTGTAAAATATTGAAAAGGCTTCTTACATGGTTTGGCGGGATAGGTGATTGACAATGGCTCCGGCTGAATATTAGTATAATATTCTAAGCTATTGATAATGGGGTTCCTCAAGGGAGTATTATGAGTCCTACACTCTTTTTGATAATGATGACCGATGTGAGTAGGGAAATCTTACCTCTTGGGGTTGGGTATCCCGTTTTCACAATATGCAGATTATGTTGTTTTTGTGGAAGACTCCTAGAATTATTTCTTTTTTTGGCTAATTTTCTGGAGTTCCAAAGGGTTCTTAATTCAGTTTAACGGTTTTGTGTAACAGCGTTTTTTAACAGAACAAACGACTTCAGCGAAGATATTTTTAAAACATCTTGATTTAAAAAAGATACCTTCGTCGCCGAAGTCGGTTTGTATTTTATATATTTTATTAACGTAATTGGTGTACTAACTTTGTTTTAAATAATTTCTGCCTAAAAGGTTTTTATCTATTCATAATCAAGACTAACGGTGCTGTGTTCCGATTCTGTCGATGTGTTTCTCTACTTGATATGAGATCCTGACACTTTTACCACTGACATCAGTAGTGGAACACAAACTTGCGGGTTTTTTGATGCTAGACGGATAATGCATAGTGCAAGACCCCTATAATTTACTACTGTGCTATATTGGTGTTAACCATTAAAACGATAGTTTTTTATCTGTTTTACGGGAGTCGGTTGTGAACACTTGACAGGGATCGTGTTGCTGAAAAAAAATGAGAATTTTCAGGGCCCTTTTGGGTCTCAAAAAAGCAGAGCCCCCTCGGTTCGTTCGTGGAAGTCCAAAATCACGTGGAAGATTCCGTCTTTAGCCGCTGATAGTTTCATCATCCAGGTTGATCAGGCCTGGGATTCCTCTTTGGGACTTGTAGACCTCACATTTCTCTATGATGTTTGCTATATTTTTTTTTTTTTGCTCTCCACAAACGCAGTTTGGTGAAAGTTCTACTTTCCCGAATCTTTGTGGAAGAAGTTCTTTGTGCGACCAACGCCATTTGCTGATCCTTTTGATTTTGAGCCCCTGTCTATGTCCCGGTGTCACGTCCCTTTCACACATCTTTTGTTCTTTCGTCATACGATGTGTTGGAGTCTTTCCGCACAGGCCCTTCTGTGGTAGGTTCAAAGTAGAAGATGACCATTGCTCAGAACCACCTGTCATTGATCCAGTATGATCGATCTTTATAACCTGTTACCATGCCGTGCATTGGATTTTGGTAGCACACTTGATCTTCCTTTTTCAGATTCTCTTCTCCTCAAATGTATTTTTGGTGGGGGGACTTAGGTTCTTCACATTCTTTGGCGGCTTGATCTTCGTGTAAGGTTGTCCTCACTAAGGTTCTGCGCAGGATCTATACCATACAGAATTTTGTGTAAGATCTGTGCCCCTCCGAGTTCTTCTGCCCCCACTTCCCCCCCCCCCCGATTCTCATTTGCTCATCCTTCCATCACACCCCTCCCTCTGCTATGTTTTGGACTTCCAGTATTCCCCTTTGTGGCCTTTGTCCCTCACGTTTTCAGTCGGTCTGTCATCCTTCTCTTCATTGTGCCCGTTCAACAGTTGATTTATGTAGGTGTCAAAAATATTCACCCATCACATTTCCTGCGAGCCTTCTGAGGAGTTTGACACGAAGACTGAGTCTTGGCAGCAACTGCCGTGGTGTGTTGGTTGAATGAAGGCTGAGGTCCATTGTGATGCCAAGGTACTTTGGTGTTGGGTCCCCCTTTTTATCCGTGAAAAATACTGACTTCAACTCACATATAAACTATTCTAGACCCCACTTGCACTAATCCAAAAATTTGGTTTGTCTGGTTTTATTCATGGCCGTGCCGACCTTTGAAGTTCAAAGATTTTCAGGGCCCCTGGTTGCAATTTTTGTGAACGCTCCCTAGTTGATAACAGGGTGACATGATGCAAAAGGAATTGACTTCGCGAAAACTAGACTGAAGACATACTTATCAGTGAGTATAGCTTGGGTGACAAATTGGTCATATGCTGCACCTCTTTCTTTCTTTTTTAATAATTGAAATGTTAAAATCATTAGGTTTATATTTAGTTTATATAATTGTATTTCATTTAATTTACAGATTAAGAAACTGTATTTTTGGAGTGTTTGTGTGATTATGTACAGCGCTTATACTTTGTTGTAGCGCTTTATAAGTGACAATTATTATTATAATAAGGGAAAATACTATTTTTGTAAATATTGAAAAGGCTTCTTACATGGTTTGGAGGGATGAGGTGATTGAAAATGGCTCGGCTTGATATTAGTAGAAGATTCTAAATCTTATTGATAATGGGGTTCCTCAAGGGAGTATTATGAGTCCTACACTCTTTTTGATAATGATGACCGATGTGAGTAGGGAAATCTTACCTATTGGGGTAGGGTATCCTTTTTCACAATATGCAGATGATGTTGCTTTGTGGAAGACTCCTAGAATTATTTCTTTTTTTGGCTCATTTTCTGAGTTCCAAAGGGTTCTTAATTCAGTTAACGGTTTGTGTAACTATAACAGCGTCTTTTAAAAGACAAACCGACTTCAGCGAAGATATTTTTAAAACATCTTGATTTAAAAGAAATACCTTCGCCGAAGTCGGTTTGTATTTTATATATTTTATTAACGATTTGGTGTAACTAACGTTGTTTTAAAGTATCTTCACCGAAAAGGTTTTATTCTATTCAGAATCAAGACTTAAAGGTGCTTGTTCCGATTTCTGTCTATCGTGTTCTCTACTTGATATGATATGAGAGCCTGACACTTGTACACACTGACTATCAAGTACAGTGGGAAACAAACTTGCGGTTTTGATGCTAGACGCGATAATGCATAGTGCAACGCCCTATATTCACTACTGTGCTAATATTGGTGGTTAACCATTAAAACGATAGTTTTTTATCTGTATCTTAAGGGAGCGTTTGTGAACACTTGTAAGGGAGCGGGGTGATGAAAAAAATTAGAATTTTCAGGGCCCTTTTGGGGTCTCAAAAAATCAGAGCCCCCTCGTTCGTTCGTGCAAGTCCAAAATCACAGTGGAAGATCCGTCTTTAGCCAGCTGATAGTTTCATCATCCAGGTTGATCAGGCCTGGGATTCCTCTTGGGGACTTGTAGACCTCACAGTCATCTATGATGTGGCTAATGGTTTGTGGCTCTCCACAAACGCAGTTTGGTGAAAGTTCTACTCCGATCTTGTGAAGGAAGTTCTTTGTGCGACCAACGCCAGTTCTGAGTCTGTTGAGGTTGACCCATGCTTTCCTATCAAGGTCACAGCCTTTGGGCTTGCTAGATGGGCTGTCCACAAACTGCTTTAGGTTCAAAGTAGAAGATGACCATTGCTCATACCATCTGTCATTGATCCAGGATGATCGATAGGGATACTGTGACTGCAGTGTCATGGATTGGGTAGCAAAGTGATTCCGTGGAATTCTCTGATCCTCAAAGGGTGTGGGTGGTGGGATTAGGTTCATCACATTCTTGGCGATCTTGATCGTCTGAAGGTCCCTCCTAAGATTTGCAGGAGTTAAGCAAAACAGAATTGGAATATATTCTACAGGCGTCCCGCCAAAAGGCAACCAATCTAACAAGTTCCTCATTGCATCATTCAGAAACGACACAATCTTTGGTGGAATGTACCCTGTGACTCCATCCTGGTGCAGCGTATTCAGCATCAACTGTTGCCAAGGCAACAGTTGTGTCTGTACGGTGTCAACAATGCACCCCATCCCGTCCGGCTACCTTCTGAGGAGGGTTTTTTGACACGAAGACTTGCGTCTTGGCAGCGACTGCCTTGGTGTGTTTGTTTGAAGTAAGGCTGCTGTCCATTGTGATGCCAAGTTACTTCGGTTGTTTGGGGCCCCCTTTTATCCGTGAAAAGATACGACGTCAACCTCACAGAAAACTATTCTAGACCCCATTTTCACGAGCAAATTGGGGGGCGGGTTTTTATTCATGGCGTGCGCCCTTTGGGAAGTGTCAAGATTTTCAGGGCCCCCTGGTTTGCAAGTGTTTGTGAACGCTTCCTAGTTGACAACAGAGGGCCTGATGCAAAAGGATTTGACTTCGCCGAAAACATATAAACCCACCCTGCCAATCGCATTTTGGTAGGAAAAAATGTGCGGGTCCCAGTGTTCTATATGGGCACATAATGATGTGAAAAGACAACTCACACTGAGCCCATAAATCTTGGGGAAACAAACAACGTGACCGTGTTTTTTTTCTTTTTTTCCCTTTTTTTTCGTTTTTTTTATTTTGGTGGGGAGGGGGCCCTGAGAAGCCATATTTTAGAGGGCGCCGGTCAGCAGCTGTGACACTGCTGATTGCTTAATCCGCCACTGGGTCCCCAAGACGATCGGGAACAAGCACTTTAAATATCGCAAAGGTATAGAGGCACCTTACGCGCCTCCCTTCATGTTTGAATTTCTGTAACCTTGCCTCAAATACAAACAAATAGACCTAATAATAACACCAGTTTTCTTATTATGCGCTTAATCAATGTTAGGCCTACTCTCTTAAATTCTTATATTAAAACGGATGACACATCTAAATTGATTAAAATTTCAAAACAACAAAACACAAATATTTAAATTAATTTTGAATTTAATTTTTAATCTAAACTTTGATTTGTCCCTGATAGCAATCAAATTAGATTAATTTTTACTCTAAGAAATTTATAGATTACACAGTCCTCAACAGGCTGTTGGCATTATTATTACACTGCCTTCATGGAAATCGTCACAATCATTTTAAGTTCGCTTCAACACTTTTTAATCTATTAGATTTATACTTCAATGTATTTTGATTTTAAAAGTTTGAATCCAACCTACCCAGGGACACAGAGCTCACAAACACGTTGACCAGCGGGGCCTCGTCTAATATCACTAGTCATGCACTTTTTCACTGACCACCCGTGTTCTAATAAAAAAAACCAAAACAAACAACCCAAACCAGCAAACAAAACAAACAAAACAAATTAACCAAACAATTACACAACCAACCAACCAAACAAACCAAAGAAACACCTAAAAAACAACAACCAACCACCAACCCCCCACCAACCACACCAAACAAAACAACAGACAGACACGACAGACAGACAGACGACGAACCGACAGCCAAAACACAAACAAACAACCACAAACAAAACAAACAACAACAACAACCAAACAAACAAACAAACAAACAAACAACAAACAACAACAAACAAACCAACAAACAACAACAAACAACAAACAACAACAACCAAACACACAAACACAACCAAACAAACAACAAACAAACAACAAACACAAACAAACAAACAACAAACCAACAAACAACAAACAAACAACAACATACAAACAAACACAAACAACAAACAACAAACAACCAACAAACAAACAACAACACCAAAACACAACAAACAAACCAACAACAAACAAACAACAACAACCACACAAACAAACAAACAACAACACCAACAAACAAACAAACCAACAAACAAACAAACAAACAACAAACAAAACACAAACCAACCAACAAACAAAACTAACAAAACAAACAAACAAACAAACAAACCAACAACCAAACAAACAAACAAACAACAAACAACCAACAAACAACAACAAACCAACAAACAACAAACAAACAAACAAACAACAAACAAACAAACAACAAACAAACGCTAAATAATGATGCCTGCCTACCCAAAAAGGTTTTTTGTAGGTAAGTCCATTATCTTATGATCGTACAACTCATCTGACACGAAAGTTGTTTCAGAGGACCAGCTTTCAGCCCAGAAGTAGGCCTATTCCTCAGGCTTTCCATCTTGTTATGTATCAATCCCACATCCCCACAACGGCTAGTCACATCCCTCATCACACCCAACACACGCGGGCTTGTCTGCTCATCGTTTGGTGGAATTATTAATTTATGAATCATTGCGGGCAACGCATAATGATTGGCACTTCTCAAACAGTGTGGCGATCTTTCGTACAGGGGACCGATGGTATATATCCTGGTATTTTTACACTTCACAACCCGATCCGCCCAGTCATATTTTCCTACGGAAACATA
>JAMKCH010073234.1:0-20609 GCA_023653785.1 Ophioderma brevispina | reverse complement strand
TGCGGCGCAATACAGTTTGCTAAGCGCTCTTTAATAGGCCTCGGCCAAAACAGCTAATCGTACTTTATAGGCCCTGCGGCGCAACCTTGTTAAAACTTTACCCCATAATTTCCCTCCTTCTTCAAGCCCTACCTCTTTAAGGGGCTATCGGTCCGCGACGCAACCGATTTATATAAAAAAAATCTTAGATTAGTAAATATTAAGATTAGTAAATTTATTGGCCTGCGGCGCTAGACCAGTTATCTAATCAAAATAAAAAATACATATATATATATATATATATCACTATCTCCTACGCTAGGGCGAAATTTTCTATTCATAAACATAGAGTTTGACGTTAGGGCAATTTTTTTTTTTCGCCTTGAACTTCTCCTTTGGTTTGCGCTTTTTCCGTCACAAGGAAATGAAGATTAATTTTATGCAATGAGAGATAAATCTCATTAGCTAACAAAAACATGAATATTAATTAATTACCATAATAAGAAAGGCTCATTATAGCCTAATGAATGTAATATTTTCCGCCCTATGGTTCATTCTAGAAAATATATAAATCTTACCAAATGGTAAATGATAGGGAGCCAGTTGAATAATTCATTAGCTTAAATGAGCTCTTTATAGTTAATTTAAATTAATTAATATTCAATATCCTTTGGGTTATTCTAGTGGATTACCCTTGCTTTGCATAATTAATATCATTCCTTTGACTGATCAACGCAATCTCTAAAGGAAACGTTAGGGAAACAGTAAATGTCTCCCTAAACGTATTCTTAGTACATAACAAAGATCATTGTCTCCCAAAGGTGCGATATAGCGGTTATATATATATATAATATATATATATATAGATATATAATATATATATATAAGAATCATAGGTGCTAAAGGGTACGCACATACGCATTTGAATTATTTTTAAATGGCCTTAGTCCCAATTAAAGAAGAACAATCCACTTGGAAGAAGAAGATCATAAAAAAGTAGAAGAAAGCCTCCAAAGAGCACTAGACGGGAAATCGAACCCGGTCCATCTGCGTACATTGCAGATATGAAGTACCACTACACCACGAGTCCCACACAGCTGAGATACTACTTTTTAGGTATATAGCTATATAGCTTTAGGGCTATATAGGTGCTCCGTAACATTATATTTAAAGAGTCCCGGGTGGCGCTAATGCGTAAGCTAATATAGAATCATAGGTTCTAAAGGGTACGCACATACCGTCTTTGAAGTAGTTTTAAAATGGCCGTTAGGGCCTATAAAGAGAACCAGTCAATTGGAAAGAAATAAATCAAGTAGAAGAAGCCTCAAAAGAGCACTCGACCGGGAATCGAACCCGGGTCACTAGCGTACATGACAAGCGTGTTAACCATCTGCACCACGAGTCCCACACGGTTGAGATACTACTTTTGAGGTATATAGCTAGATGCTTTGTAGGGCTATATATGTGCGCCGTAACAGTAATATTTTCACAGAGTCCAGGGTGTCGCTATGCGGTAAGCTAATATAGAATCATAGGTGCTAAAGGGTACCACATACGCAGTTGAAGTGATTTTTAAATGGCCGTTAGGCCTATAAAGAAGAACAATTCAATAAAGAAAAAAGATCCGAGTAGAAGAAAGCCGCCAAATATCACTCACCGCCGGGAAGCGAACCCGGGTCACCTGCATACATGGCAATATGATACCATCCTACACCACGTCCCACACACTTCTGAGATACTACTTTTGAGGTTCTAGCTATATAGCTGTAGGGCTAAATAGGGCGCCGTAACAATATATTTAACAGAGTCAAGGTTGGACGCTATGGCGGTAACTAATATAGAATCATAAGTGCTATATAGCAGCTTTGTTGGTAGGTGTAGCCACCCAGATTTTTCATTTCAAACTTGGGGCTTGGGAACTGATTTGGAGTTCATAAAATTGGGTCTAGAACTGAATTTGGGTAGTTTCCTTGTTAGAAACAGGTTTTCCGAGCTGTGATTTTTTATCACATTTAGGTATTATTTAAAAGTAAATGTGGTCCAAAACAGATTCTACATAAATTTTGGGGGTCTCTGAAACTTAAATAGGCTTAAAAATGGGATTCTGGTGCAACGGAAAATCGCCTGAAAACGAGGTTTTAAGGGCTGCACATATACCCATACCAGCCTTCATGTGAATAATTCCCGGGTCCTACAGTAGCTTATTTGACAGTCATTTTTGAGTTAGAGATATGTACTCTGCCCTCCAGGAAATCGCCTTGCACTGAATAAGCAAAGAAAGGTGTATTCCTATTGCTACCGAACACAAACATGTGCCCATTCACACATTTGCCGAATTACAAAGACCACATAGATGCATTCGTCCAAACACAAAATATCAACAACAGTCACCTGGCAAAGCTTACTTGCCCTCATGATGGAGGATTGTTTTGTCATCGCATGCCAAAAAGAGGCTACAAGCAGTTCCAAGGCTACCATAAGGGGTTTGCTTTTAGAAGTTTACCAAACCCTTAACCATCTAGCACCACTAGGAATGGCATCAACACCAACATCAACCCGCCATCGGTGTTTATCACCTCCAGGACATGTGATGAATTAAATCTTAAGGTCCCATGAAATGCAAATAGAATGGATGTGGTTTTGTCAAGTCTAAATAAGGAGGGGCGAAAAGCATTCACCAATATTGAGTGGTGATGACATCTTATGACTATTGATGTTTTCAGAGTAATAGAAAAATTCAGGTGCCTGTTGTGATTCTATTCATGGCACTTACTGAAAATCAATATTTCACTAATGATGTCACTCCAACTGGTAGTGTATTCTTTTTTGTGGCCCCTGTTTAATTGGAATGGATGCCCCGTAAAGGATTTGGACTAGGTTTATCATCTCATTTTCCTGGGACCTTTAAACCAGATTGTATTTTCAATACTCATTGTTAACCTCTCTGCGTTTCAAAGGAATCTGTATCCTATTATGCGGCCGTGAGCTTGAGTTATATGGTTGCAAGAAGATGCAATCTGAGTTGAATATAATTTCCTCAGTTGTTTTGAAGTGTGAATGAAAGCCGAAGGCAAGACGGTTAAGGTTTTTTGGTAAACTTCTACTAGCACACCGATGGTCAGCCCTGGATTGTAGCTACTTTTGGATGCGTTACAAACATTAGGCAGGTTTATGCTCTGCCAGGTGAAGGTCTTTCTGATTTTTGTAGATTGGACAAAGGTGCTTCTGGGTATTGTATTCTGTAAATGCTGTGAATGGGCAATGTTGGATATTGGCAAAATTCGAATGCAACATTATTTTGGCTTCTTCATGCAGGGGGTCGCTCGCTAGGGGTGGGAGGGGCTAAGTTTCCTTTTTCTCTCGACTCAATATTTAACTGTTATAAAAGGGAAACCAACCAACTTGGGTAAGATAACAAACCCAATCTTCCGGGACACTTTTAAAAACATTCAAAGAAATGGAAGTCCCACCCCGGCAAAGGTCCTTCTCCTATGATAGCAGAATATCAGACAACAGGTGGTCGTCAACACTTATGGCCTGGACACCTTTGACAGTAATCAGTATAACAGGGAAGATGTAGCAAGCGAAAGATGGGATACCGTCTGCAGCGCAATACAGTGTACTCTTTAACCGGAACCCATATAGGAGAGCATTGAACGGTTTGTAGCTCTTTTTGGAATCATGACAAACATCCTCCATCATGAGTGCAGGTTTATGTTCTGCCCAGGTGATGGTTGTTGATATTTGTAGTTAGACACATGCTCCTGTGGTCTTGTAATGTCTGCAAATATATGCTGTGAATTGGGGCCTGTTTGATGTTTGGTAACCATATAATGCACATTCTTGCTTATTCAGTGCAAGGCGCTTTCCTGGAGGGTGAGTGCCTTATCTCTGACTCAAACCTATTGTTAATAAGCTAACTGTAGGACCCGGGGTCCTCCATTGAAAGGTGGTATGGGTAATGTGCTGCCCATAAACCCAACCCTCTTCAGGCCGATTTCCGTCCCACAGACTCCCTCTTTTAAAGCCTATTTAAGTTTACAGAGCCCCCAACATGTATGTAATAATCTATTCTTGACCCCAATTTACAAATACCTCAATGTTGATAAATCAAGCTCAAACTCCTTTTTTTCTGCCAAGGAAACTACCCAAATACAATCTATCATATAGTAACTGCAATGTAACCTAACCTGTTTATAGTCATATGTATTTTGTTGCTGTGACGCATTGTAATGGGCAAAGTCCACTGGCGGCCATTTTGGCTCCAGTTTGAAGAAATTTTAAAACCATAATATTAAAACATTATCAAAAATTAAATAAATTTATTTAGGTACAGATGTATTCATTATCATCTGAAACTCATTGAAACCGTCTCGACAATTACGTTATATACCGCTTGTTTTTAATCCATTTTAGTAAAAAAACTATTTCGGCAGCCATTTTGGATGCCATCTTGAATTTAAAATATGTGAATGGAAATTATTTTAGGCACAGATGTATTCATTCTTCACCTAAGACTTCATCTCATTGATATTCTTGATACTTACGTTCTTAATAACTTGTTCTTAATTAATACGTTTTTAGTGAAAAATGGCTATTCTGCTGGGCGGCCATTTTTGGACGCCTTTTGAATTTTTCAAACATGTGAGATTGAAATTATTTAGGCACAGATATCTTAATCATGATCCTAATATGTTGATCCGGTTGATTTTTTCTTTGACATTGAAGTTTTTTATTCTTTTTTAATTCCAATTTTCGTGAAAAACCCCTATTTTGGGCGGCATATTTGCTGCCATCTTGAATAAACCCCCTTGGGCCACTTTTAAATTTTGGAACATCCTGATTTATGTTTTGGGGTCATAAAAGGAAACCTAAAAAAATTGGTTGGTTGAGTTCTGGGGGGGGGGTGGCAAAGGGTTGGTCCTGGCTCCCCTAGTATTAAATGGTGTAACTTTGTCAGGTACTTTTACATTTTTCGAACAGGTTAAAGCGCCTAACCTTTTCCAGAAAAATGTACCTTTGCCAGGGGGAGGGGACTTTTTGCTGTTTATATCGGGAAATGTGATGTTGTTTAAGAATGAGAATAAAATCTAATTTTTTTGAATTGGTGCTTCTATCTACGTCAAGTTGCCCTGGGTAGCTCACATGTTGGCAATAATTTCAGTTGCCATCACAATCCTTAAAGTAAGTGAATTGCTTGATCAAATATTAAAGGGGGGGGGGGAAATATACGAACAGTTAAAAGTGCAGGGTTGCGAAAATGAAGAAGAAGAGGAAATAAGGTGAGAAAGAGAAAATGGGGATGGATTAGTCCCCTTTCCACTCTCTGCTTCTATTTTTTTCCTTCAAATGAACGAATTCTGTCTGGACCGTGCTAAAAATGGTACTTCACTTGCATATAAAAACTTTTGTTTCTTTCTTCAGATCTTCCAGTGATGCCTCGGACTCCATCAGTAAACACACACCACAACCTCATTAACCATTACAGGTGAATGGCCTGGGATGATCCTTAGAGACACGGAGAAGGTCCTGTTTTTTGCATACAATGTATATTATTAATAAATGGAATGCCTGTATACTTGCCACAAGTGTAGATTAACCTCTGAAACACCTCTCTCATAATGCTGAAGTTCATCATGGACACCTTATCAACTACAACTTCTATTTGACCGCTGTGCGAGAAGGTACTTGAGGGAGAGGGTTTCGCCGAGTCATTTGTTGCAGTCACCACTCTCCCCATACAACGAACCACCACAAACGACCACCCCACCAGTACCAAACAACATCAACTATACAACCAGTACCAACACTTAAATAGTGCCTACAACTGCAACCTACCACTACCAAGGTGCAAACAACTAATGGGCCTGATACTACACCACAATGGATGGACATCTCCAAGGAACTGAAAAGACAAAATGAATCAGCTACTGCCACCTGTTAGAGGTACTGCATTAAAACAAAAACAAACACCTGAAGGTATTAAACAGTGTAAAAGCTCCATGTAGGGAAATAGTACCACTAAAATCTTAGTATAGTCCCAGCTTGAGTAAATCCCACACTTAAGAGTTTTGGGAAAATTTAGAAAATTATAAAGATCTGATTATTATTATCCCAGGCAAAAATTGGCGTACAGTGACAGCAAAATTCAACCTATTTCTTCCAACAACACACCTTAAGCCTTGAATTCAATGATATTTATTTTCCAATCCAAATTCCAATTTTTTATTAATTTTATATTCCTCTCAATAATGTTGTCTAACAATGTCTTACCCTATAAAGTTGGCTAAAACATACAGTTAAGAGTAGAAACCACAGCAAAGTGTCAAATTCAGCAGAAGACACTGTTTTCTGGTTCAACATTCTCAAGGCTTTCTACTTTCACTCTAGACATGATTCTACAAGATTTTTCACGTTTTCCCTATTTTGGTATAACAAATTAAACCACGGAATATTACATTTCCATAATTCAGGACAAAAATCTTTTTTTTATGGATTTTGTTTTTTTGAAAACTTAAAAGAAGATTTTGACAGGTCCATAAATAGGGTCCAGAGTGGCTCTAATGATGCGCATAATCTGACCTTTGCTAACTACATATTCAAATTTGCTTAAAAGTTAGATTCACCACAATTTTAAAAGAGATTTCAGTATGATTTTCACAATACTCCTGAATAAACATTATTTAGGGGTCGGGGAGGTCATAGAGGGTCGTCAAATCAAATAGGCTGCCACCCAGTATCAGATGGCAATTGGTTAAAATCTTGCGATTATTTTTGTTATTCTTTGCTAAAAACAATTCACTAAAAGGTAATTATAGTCATTCTACATGGCTAGTTTACATCAAACAAGATGAGAATCCACCTTCAGAATGGAGGGGTGACAACTGCGTATATTCTCGGAAAAACAACATTTTCAATAGTTCCTAAATTTTATTTGGGTATTGTTTGTTTACCAGTGGTGTGTTTTTTTACCTTGTTATTCCAACATTTGTTTGTGGCCAGGAGACACACATATGGCAACAACAACAATAGCGGGTGTTTTACCTACATCACAACCTAGCAAGCAACAACTCCTATCTCATAGCGTCCATTGTTGCAATTGTAGTATTCTCACTTTCCTCAGTACACTAGTTGGTTTCTTTCCTGAGGAGGTATGTGACTCACTGGTTAACTCTTATGCTTACATCCACACCCCTGTTTTGTTGTTTACCCCATCAATGATGGGTTGTTGCTATCGAAGCAACGGCGTTTTAATAGGGGTCGGGTCCTTGTTAGCGAACTAGTCGGCCTTTTTATGTCCTTTTCCGCCGAAATTCGGCAAAATGTTTCAGAGGTGGTGTGTCTGTGTGTGGTAAATTATTTTTTAATTTTAGTGACGGCAGTGAGTTTTGGGAGGTTTTCTGCTTTTTTGGGCATCTTTGGATGCCTCACTTGTCGTCTTTCTTACTCAAACCTATTGGTTTGTGTGTCACGTGTTTAAGCGGTGCAGCGGGTATCTGCATCGCACATGTAATGTATAGTGCTATATATACTACCCTGGTGCAACCAAGAGCTACCAAGCACTTGCAAAGGACAGCATAAAAGGTCCAATACGATTGCAAGTAGCACTTTGCATATTTACTTGCAGCCGCCCTTGGAGGGTCAGTTCAGTTACTTCTAACTCCGTCCCTTGAGCAGAGTAGTGTAAACACAAACACAACCCCTGGATGAAGGCCACAAAGATGTGACGTCGGCTTGTGATGTAAACCAGCAGTTTTAAGATATCGACGGAAATCGACGACACAGCTCAATTTTACTATGATGGATGTAACCCACGATTAAATGCCTACTTGTTGCTATTGGCGTTTATTCACATGTTTTACAGTTTGTTATGTGCACCTATTTTGTTTGCTAATTGAATATTAAAGACACATGCAATGTTAAGAGTCGAACCATTTTAAATGTTTTTGGGGGAAGGGGATGAAAGTGGTGTTAAATAATGGGAGTCATGTTCGAAGGCGTCCCGGATTGTGTATGCACTGGCTATTTTGCTTAAATTAGGGTTTGTTTTCTTTCTTAGGCCTTTTGCTATATTTTACGAATGTATCTATTTTCCTTTTTGGAGAAAGAGCTTGTGATAATTTTGATGCAATTCTCCCCCTAATTGGAATGGTGTGTCCGGCCTCGGGATGTTGCCATGCGCACATGCACACCTCAGACTTTTCACGTGGAGTGAACCATTTGCACTCATAGGATACTTTTGGGTTTTTAGAATTGATAAAATGGTTTATAGATATTACTTTGGAATCGTTTTCAAATTTAATGTGAAACAGAGGTAGCTGTTGTGAAAACAATATTATGCCTATTGTTGTCTTATTAGGTAATCTATTTAATTATTAAATATTGCCGTTCAAGTCTTGGCTAACAAATAACGAGCACTGTTGCGGAATCCTTGGCTCTTTATGAAGTGTTTAAAAGGAATATTCACATACATAATTGGAATCGCACTTTACTGTGCAGGGAATCAGACCTGCTGTTATGGCCTTCGTAGGTAGTTAGTCGTGAGCCGAAGACAAACGGAAGAACCGCAAGCCTATAATATGCATTCATTCTGTACTATCCTAATGGCGCTAATTTGCATATAGGGACAATGAGACCGTCAGTAAATTTAGGCATATAAAATATCCCTGTTTTCTTATAATTTTTACATGTGTCATGTAGTAGAAATGCTATGCTGCCTCAGTGAAACGATAGGACTTATATAATCAAGCCTGAATGGAGTGAATTCCCTAGTCCCGAGCGACCACCATCTATTTATAAAAAACCAATGTCACTAAGAATTTTGAACACGTTCATCATTTGGGAGAGGCAGAAAAGAAATCATGTGGCCCCGATACAACCTGTTTTCATGAACGAAATAAAATGGCATTTCATGTTTTGTACATCATCTTTGCATATAGATAGTGCAAAGCAGATCGACTTACAATAGATTTGATTTTTCTCTTCTCTCTGCCGATGGACTATATGTTTCCAATTTTCAATTTTCCACCCTAATTTCATTCATGCCAGAAAAGTACAATTATAGTGACCGAAAGGAATGGTTTGGACAACCTGCAATGATGTAATAAAAAGTACTCTGCACAACACCTGCATTTTGTTTATGAACTTTGTATCGTATTGGTCTCTCCCGCTGTAGGTATTTTGCACGCTTGTTTTCATCAACATGTTGCGTAAGTTCTTGACCGCAAAATTCCCCATTAGAAAGCTTAACCTACACGCCAGCTACACATACCTTCTACATTTCCATTTCAATTATTAAGGAAACAATAAAACACAAAAAGCACATGAGCATTATACGTTTCTATAGCCTTTCTTTCTTCCAATGCTTTTACTTTTAAAATACATGTTATTTATTTTAATGAAAAATGTTAGCAGAATAGAATCCAGAAGTAGAATCATACACATATTTATCGTTTTTCCGCTTGTATCGTAGGCCTCCCAAGTGATCACACTCATGATTACAGGTATATGTTATCGCCACGCCCAAGGGAGATTAAACCCGAGCCGCACTGAAAAATCGGGGGACCGTCATTCTAGCAATAGAATAACGCCATCTCAATTGAGTGCAGGGAAAATGTTCCCGCTAAATGATAATCTAATGGTCCGAGCTGATGTCCGGCGAACTTTTATTATCACTAGACTTAAAATATGATAAAAAGAGAATTGGACAATAAGACAACCTAATTAAAATAACACAATAACAGGGAACTGTTTTTAGTACAAAGGACCCACCTTTCATAATGGTAAGGACCAAATTAGATGTGCAAGGGAACTTCCCCCAACCTCTGATCAACACGTGATTTTCCATCTCCCACTGCCCGGAGTCCACATGTTTTCTGGAAAAGGCTGGCGACTTTTTGTTTAGTGTGACTATCAAATATACCTAGCCCTATATCAAAACGCTCCCCAGTCGTTTTCTACTTTGTAGTCACATTGCAAATGAGTAGTAAGTTGGCCCAGCAATCGTTAATTAATAGCGGTTTTATTTAAGAAATAAGGGTGATGCAGTATCATTTTATGGCGAAAATGTGGTCCCGAGGTCCATAAAACTAAATAATTGACGAGGCGCAGCCGATTCCATTATTTTTGAAAGTTTTTCTGGCCGAGGATCATTATGACCCATAAATATATTGCAAAACCCTGTATTTATTCATTACCTAAAACAACAGCTTGATTTAAAGTAAGGAAATGCACTTGCGACCCATTATTCAGAATAATGGGGCAGTAAACTGCCCAATCAAAAGGCTGCATTTTCAATAAGGTCAGCCAAGGAATAGAATTGGGTTAGATAAACCAAAATGTTGAAATTTCATCAGAATTGTTCCCCGCTCCTACAAGAAGGGTATAACCATCAATTGCATGGAATGCCGAGGGTTTCAGGTGCAAGATTCCATCGCGCACCTGACATTGTCTTGTTCTTGTCAGGGCCGCTAGGGAACCATAGGGCAAGCCAAACAAGTTGACGAGAGAATGGCAGTGTCGTGCGTTTCAAACACATACCTAAAATTTAGCGTGTCACAAATCCTGCAAAATTTTAACTTTGGGAATTCAATGACAACATTATTGGAAGTTGGATTCATGATGATTATGATTGGAAGGAAAACTTAGTTGCATTGTTTTTTTTTTTTTAGTAAAGTCACGTCGCATGTTTTCATCATGTAGTACTACGTTATGATAATCATAACACGTCCATAATGAATTGGACGAATGGGATTGCCAACGATAATTTACGTGTAACCAGTTTCGGATGGCCTGATTGACAATTTCCTGTACATTCGCCATCGGATATTAGATAGTAATGGTGACTCGCAGCAGGTCTCCAAATAGCCAATTTTTTCTTAATGTTTACATCACAAACATCGTAAAATAACAATGAAAACGGTATAAAACAGGGACATTTGCATTTTTTTTAGAATGTTGGCAACTTTGGGCTTTTGATGCCCAAACCAGTGTCCCAATAATTTGAGAGCCACGTGGCACATGTAACCATTATTACGATTTATTGATCCCCAGATAATCTAAAACTCCGTATTTCTCTAGTGGATCATCTATACCTATTGCCGTTTCTCCTAATTTTGATCGATCTCCTCCCTTTTCCGTTAACAAAACACGAACCATTTAGGCCTATAATGTTGGAATAAATTCCCAGTAAATGGAAAAACACGCTGTCGGATGCCGTCCGACCATAGCAATTGCGAGAGTAGCTAGAGTAGCCGCTTGATTTCTTCTTTTCTTCAAATATACTTGCTCGCAGCATTGGCTACAAGGTGGATGTCTTTACCATGTTTGCAGTGTTAAATCTACCCTTGAAAATTTAAATAATTAGCCTGAGATACCCGCACGATACTAGTACAAATTTTACAACACATCGGGACACAAGTGGGGGCCCGTTCCAGATCAGATAACCTTCTTCTCCGAAATGGAGGGCGTTAAAATTTTTAGACCCATGATTTGCAAGTCGACAAAGGTCGGGGAATATAAATTGAAGGGGCGCTAATAGGGTCGAAACTGTAATAAATATTTTTCTACCCAAGTTCGCCTATAAATGGATATAGTAAAATTCGGGTAAATATTATTCATCTGTCCTAATAGGTAATAACAAGAAAATCCGGTATCTTTGCGCATTGGTTTATTCCAATCGTCCCGCAGCTACGCTCATTGTTTTTTCCCCGGTGTGAAAGGGACTGGTTGGAGTGTGTAGAGATCAGTGCGCCGGTCACCTTTTCGTTCCCACATGCTCGCCCAGACCGTTTCCATGTTTATTATTTCGAGATGTCAATGCTCCATTTTCATTAATATCCTTCGGTCATGTTCAGCTTTTTGCTTGATAAGACATGTATCCCAATACACAGACTCCCAATACTACGATCTGAATGTCCGAACTAGAAAACAACACAAGAAGTTAATCCCCGGGGATTAATGTCTTTTTGGCTCATGGGGATCCCCAAACATTTTAACAACACCCACACATGTGTACGGAGCGAGCCAACAAGGTCCGAGTACAGAGCACTTGGTATTTTACTATGTTTTAATCGCGAGTTATCCCGCCAAAAACAGCTGGGATTTCCCCCGGGGGTTGCCCCTTTAGCCGCGACCCGAGTAAAAAACTGATTTGGGATCACTACTTGGGGGCCCGGACTGGGGCCATGATACCTTTGCACCTGTTATGTTTTTTAACTGATTGTTGATGTTCATAACAGAATGGGACAGTCAGGTCAATACATTCATCATAATTAATAGTTCATTATAATAATCCTCCCCGTTTTCCATATAAACAAAATTATTAAAACACATTTGATTCATGATGTTCTTTTAAAGAGTCTGACTCAGAGATTTCGAAATATTATTTTCTTGCTGTTATAATGAAAAAAATAGTCAACTAGAAACTGAAGCTAGTAACCTAAAATGCACATTCCGAAATTTGAAAATGAATCGGATTTTTCGTTTTGGATGCAGAACCATTTATGTGTAGTATTTACGTCCCTAAAGACTGTGTATAACAAAAATTCCGGATCCGGATTTTTTATAACCATTTGTGATTTTTCTAATATGAAGGAATTCGATTTAAGCTAGCATTTCACAGCACAGGTGATTAGTATAAATGGAGGAACACGCCATTATGTAAACATGCAAAAAAAGCACAATTTTTTGAAATTGATAGCGCCCATCCCTCCAGAAAATCTCTGAGTCGGCCTTTAAAGTTTAATCAATCAACCACGTTAAGTTTTAAGTTTTAATCTACCACTAGAAGAGAAGGGAGATAGGCCACGTATCTGTCTGGATGGGGCCAAGGATCATACAATCAACGAAACCTAAGTGGGTAGAGGTACTTAGAGCGGGCCTAGATCACTTCGATTGGTTAGTGGGATCAAAGTCATCGGGGTCATTCAATGTCAAAATTTCAATGGGTAAACATTGGTTTTTTCAGAGACCTGAGGGTCCGCACGTTCCATAAACGTGGTAGGTGGGGCCCCTTGACCGTCCGAAGACCAAATTTGTATTGGTCTTGTGGATAAAAGGTCCATCAGGGATCATTCAAAGTCAAAGAAGGTCCGATTTGGGTAAACATTGGTGTAATGGAATGAACTTGAGGGTGGGGGTTTGATATGTTTGATGTCCAAAATTTTAAAGGAATCACAAAAAAACAAGGTCATTAGGGGTCTTCAAGGTCAAAGGAGGATAAACTTTGGTGTCCTCGGAGACCCGTAGAGTCACAACGTTCCCTGAAACTTGGTCTTCGGACGGTCAAGGGGCACCACCCACCGATTTGTATTGTGTTTGGTTGTGGATCAAAGGTCCACAAGTGTCAAAGGAGTCAAATGAGGTAACGATTGGTGTATGGACATGAAATTTGGAGGGTGGGGTCAATTGTTGATGCCGAAATTGTTAAAGGTCATGACAAAATTATCTATATTAATACCCGGGTCGGTCTATCTGTCTGTGACTGCGTCTTTTTTCTCAGAGACCGCGGGTTCCACAATGGTCCTGACAACTTTGGTGGGTGGGGCGAACTGGGTGCCCCTTGACCGACGAAGACCGAGTTTGTATTGGTTAGTGGATCAAGTTCATTTTTGAGGTCAAAACAAGGTCAAATGGACCGCCTCTATTTCCTCAGAGACTGAGGTTGAAACTGGGTGGGTGTGTTCCCTTGACATCCGAATACTGAGCATTGTATTAGTTAGTGGATCAAACTTGAAGAAACTTGGAGGGTTTGGTCCTGTTTTTTTGATGCCCCAAAGTTTGAAGGTCGGACAAGGTCAATTAAGGGGTCATTCAGGTCCAATGGGTGAAAACGTTTGTTTTTTTTTCTTCGGAGACCAAGGGTTGCAACGTTCCTGAAACTTAGTGGTGGTTTGGCCCCTTTTCCCGTCCAGAGTTGTTTTGGTTAGTGGACAAAAGGTCATCAGGGGTCCTGCAAGGTCAAAAGTCAAAATGGGGTACTCTTGGTGTATTGACATGAACTTGGAGATGGGGTCGTTTTTTGATGATGCCGAAAATTTTTAAGGTCAGGGACAAAGTCATTAGGGGTCATTCAAGGTTCCAAATGATGTTAAAAACAACGTTTTTGTTCTTCTCGTAGATCGAGGGTCGCACGTTCGAACTTGGTGGTTGGGTGCGCCTCCTTGACCGTCCGAAAGACCGGGGTTGAATTGTGGTTAGTGGATCAAGTTCATCGGGGTCAACTGATGTCAAATGGGATAACAACTGGTGTAAGGAATGAAACTTGGCGGTGGGGTCGATTTTGACGCCAAAAATCTTAAAGGGCACAAAGGTGCCATCAGGGGTCATTCAATGTCAAGGAGATCAAAAGGGGTAAACTTTGGTTATCCATACGAAACTTGGTTGGGCGGGGTTTGATTGTTGATGCCGAAAATGTAAAGGGTCACGACAAGGTCAACAGGGGTCCATTCAGGTCAATGGGGTAAACATTGGTGTAATGGACTTGCAACTTGGAATGTGGGGTTGATTGTTGATGCCAAAAATTTTGGTAAAGGTTCACAAAGTTCATCAGGGTCATTCAAGGTCAAAATGGGGTTAACCATGGTGTATTACATGAACAACAACACTTGGTGGCGTGGTTAATTGTTGAATGCCTGAAAAGTTAAAGGTCCCACAAGGTCATCAGAAATTATTCAGGTCAAAGTAGGTCAATTGGGTAATCTTTTTGTGTCGGACATGAAACTTGAGGGTGGGGGTCCGATTTTGATGCGAAAATTTTTAAAAGGCCCAACAAAGTCCATTAGGGGTCATTCATGTCGAAGGAACCACAACACTCAAGGGATTGACTCCAAACTTATACAACTATGCATTCCCTAAACATCCCAATTGATGGGTTCCTGCATCATTGATACACTCGTACATACCTGTAAACTGCAAACCCAAATATTTTTGCTGAGACTGTTCGGTTGTATTCATATTTTCTAATTTATTACATAATGGGGGGGGGGGGGCACAAGGGCAAGAGAAATAATTAAGGATTTTCACTTAACCTTACAAACCTTACTCTAATTTGCCAAATTTGCCAGCTAGGGGACCTGCACAAAACACAGGTATCTTGGTAGTAAAAAATTAAAATAATCAGCCTGAGAATTCCCTAAGCATTCTGGGAATAGAATTCCAATGCAGAATGTGTTTTCTTTTCTTTCCTGAATCAAGTTACGTCAAAATAATAAAGTAAATGGTGCACCCACAGATGAAGTGTATATCCCTATGTCTGGGGGCCAAACTCCATCATATATTGTTGCTGTGCCACTCCCTTCCATCGAGTCTGTTTACATTCCCAGCATATCTGTACCTATTTAGGCTCCTGGTGTTTGAAGAGCGACAACTAGTTACAGTGGCCTTGCCCAAGTGCACAATGCATTGGTGACAGCGGCTCAAACCCCACAACCTTGCTTTTGAGGCGAACGGCTGATCCAACTGCACCATGTGCCCACAAAATAATCTGAACTGCTCAAAACCTATTTTTGTTTAAAGTTTTTTGCCTATTTTTAAGCAATTAATCTTTTGTTTTTTCAAACACCATGAGTTTTAAGTAAACAATTCTTTCTTTGTTTTTAAACTTGAGAATCAAAATGGAGAAAAATAAAACGAGTTGCCATTTTCCGATACAGATGAGTGCCAATGAATTAACATGCAAGGTTAGCTTTGAGAGTAAAACCTATAATAGTTCATTGTAAATATGTTGAGTTTCTTTGACTAGTGTATTTATTTATCCTTTGTGGAGGAAGAAAATGAATTATTGTTCAATATGAGGCATAAAAAACTTGAGAATTTTGGACACATTTGAACATTAGTACAATAAGTTATTTTTTATAAAAAAAAATGAAATTGGTGGTGAATCTATCAGATGTGAAACTGGTCAGGAACAGGGACAAAATCCTACTGTACTTTGTGTCATTACCTAATATGCAAAAATGATTTGGCATTTGTTTAGCTGCACATGTAAATCTGTTTTGCCCACCACCTCTTGCCACAAGCATAACGCTGCGCGTACGATCACCCCTGCATCTGCTGAGGTAGTGTTTCTTGCAGTTGCGCCCCAACTCTTCGATATCAATTCGGCGATGCTGTTTCTATTTGGTGATGAACACTGTATAAGAAAGTTTCATCCTGGTCAGGAAGGTAGACCAATTTTTTGCTTGAAAAATTGATTACCTACCTGCAGAGGAAGTTTCGCTAGCAACTTTTTCTCCCTTCCTCTGTTTGGTTAACCTCTATTTCTGTTAGTTAAATATTTATGGAATATTTTTATTTGTTAGGAGAAAAATAGAGTGAAGCGTTATCCTCCAAGCATCTTGCCAGTGGTGCGATTTGGACAGGCTCTTCATGTTTTCCATCCTCTGCTGCTTCTATGGTTGAAAGTATTATGACTAAAGTCGCTCCATAATTGTTCAGGAGTTGGCAATGCGCGCGCCGCAATATCCAAAATCCTGCATAAACGGGGCGGAGACCTCGGTAGCCTCATACGCGATTTACCAATGGAGGCCAACCTATTCAATAATTTCAATCGGCATTCACTCCGTGGTGTGCCGCCGTCGACCGCCGGCGCACGGTAACTAACTCTGAACAATTCTGGCAGACTTTACAAGTGATAAGCACAATAGCATAGTAAACATCACCGTGTCAGTGCTAGGGAGTCATGTGGGACATGATGACACACCAGATTGAGCTGAAAGTCCACTTGCGTGGTCTTTCGAGCAGGGCGTTCGCTAGATTATTTTGGGGGGGGGTATGGGACTTTTGAAAACGTGGACCTTTTTCAAGAAAAGTGACCTTTTCGGTATAAAAGGTGAACCTAACCCCCCTAACTTTCTAAAATGGGACATTTTGTGGGCTTTTCAAAATTTCATCACCAAAAAGTGGACTTTGTCAATTTGTTCTAAATTTTGGTGACCGACGGGCTTGTGCTTTCGAGACTATGGCTGTAAGATTTCAAGGTTATTGTTTGAGCTAGACCTGGTGCAATTAGGTGGCAAAATTGAAATGGTCCATACTCAATCAAGGACAACAATAAATTCTAATCTCTTGCAAAGGGAAATGTTCAAACTGGCTGCCCAATCTGGATCAAATAAAGAACATCTTGCCATATAGGCCGACAAAATGGTCAGGATTTGTATGTTATTAGGGCCCTCTATATGTCAGTTTCCCATAGAGACACGGATAAAACTAGCTTTCTAAGAAAATTAATTCATATTTCGGGTGAAATGAAGTCAGTTGGTATAAATAATCCAAATTTAGTGGTCAAAAGTGTGTCGCCGTTGATATTTTTTTGTTTTATTTGGTTTTGTCTATTAAATGAGACATGAACAAAGGGGCTGTGCTAGAAACGACTAATGCGGGACTGCAAGAAGTAGTTTAGTAGCCATCCAAGCATGCCGATGCAGGTAAATGCAAGGATAAAATGAACAAGCACAATTGTCATATGGGATTTTGCTTATGTACTGTGTTCCGTAATACTGGCAGCTCGCTCAATATCAACCCTTGATGGCATAGACAACTTAGCACTTGAGCCAGATGAGAGACCGGAGGAAGTTCCAGCTCGCCCTAAAATCCCTTCACGCTTACTGGGGCTGAAACTCCACAATCTGTGAGAGCAGAGGACGCCCCAAAAGTTCTGGCGTGGCATCGGCATCTGCATCAATCAAAACAAAACAAGGCGCATCCCAACGGTTGGAATATTCAAGGACTATGTTGCCAATTACTGTTAAGGCCACCAAACGACAATCCACGGAATCTCAGAGTGGAAGTGGGATGTAAGTAGAACTATATGTGGTAATAAATTTTTAAGGAGCACAATGACTAAGTATTCAGACATAAGAAATGGACCCATACTGAAATCATTTCCTCAATTTGAAAAATTTGGAGGGCACATTTTGTAGGAAAAGTAACTAATATTATTTTCCTGGGAAGCTTCATTTCTCAGCCAGGGATGCTAACATTACTGCCCGCATTTTATCAAAACTTGAAAAGCATGCAGTCATCGCTCCACAGCCATTGCTATTGTATATTTGCTATTCCCGGCTATAAGCCCCCCTTTTAGTTGTCATTCGATATCCTTGCATACAAAGTCTGAAGCCACAATGCTATGAATCCCAATGTGAGTGCTTTTGAATGGTGTCCCATGAGGATTATATGTGAGATTACACTGTAAATTCTGGCAGGGATGTCGACACCAAGATTTTCCAGGCAGGAATGCCATTGAACTGCCACCAATCTTGTGTTTTTACGTTTTTACAGAATGTAACATTTCCTTGTTTTTCAAATTTGTGGGAAGTGATTTCAGAAGGCCTTTTCATTTTGTTGTTATTTTTTTCATGTCATTATGTCATTTAAGAACGTAAAAGTTAATTTGATAACTCAATTCGACTTCAAAACACAATGGTTTGTTTGTGGTGATTTACTCAAATACAAGGAGAAGGTTAGTGTAAGGACGAGGAGTCTGTTAATTACATCATTCAACTAATAAAAAATTGTAACTTAAATTTGTACTAAATAGACCATTTCTAGAGTCTTCCCAAAAGATCTTGTCAGGACTCAACCCAAGTGCTAAGAAGTCAGATGAACAAAGGAAGAACCGATAACCCAGGAATTGGTAGCATGTGAGTATCACAGTCATGGGTTCCTATTCTGCTTTCTTTCAAACATTAATTATACAAATTCAGGTTCCTTTGAGTGTGCAAGACAATGGATGGACTGAGGGACAAGTTGTGGAAGTGGGAAGGACAGCTTTAGCACTAAGGTCTTAAGGTAAACCGGGGAAGACAAAACGCTGGGGAGCAAGGGTGGAGAGGGAGGTGGTCGTGAGGTGCTGGAACGGTTGGCGAAGGCGAATATTGTCCGTGTTGGGCAGTGTTTGGAAGGATGACGAGCATGGCTTAAGAAGGGCCTTTGAGTTCGAGGTGGGAAGTTTGAGGAGGAGGGGATGTCCAAAGAAGACATTAAAGAAGCAAGTGGAGGAGGAGGTTGGGTGCGGCTGGAGGATGGATTGATCGGGTGAAGTGGAAGGGAAGGAAGTAAGGGCGGTTGCTGCAAGTGTGAGGTGAATCCGACCCCCCGTTGACGGGGAAAACCGGATTTAATTGGGTTTTACTACTACTACTACAGGAAAATTAATGACCAAAACCGGCAGGACAGCAATGTCCAACTGAAAAGGCTTGGGATTGCTTAAAGAGAGGACTGGCAATTTCGAAAAAATCCCTGAAGATTTTCAACTTGATATTTTGCTGGTTGTAACTTTTTAGACATTAGCCCTCACTTGAAATGATTAGATCAATCGCAACAGGCCCGATTTATAATAAATGACTACGGCCACATGTTATTGCAGACAACAGAAATGGCAATTAACCAATAAAAATTGCACCAGAGTGTTTCCCACAGCACGCACCCTGTGGAATGGTATGGATCATCTGTGGTTTAATATCAATGAGAACAAGTTATGATATTCACATAATAGGAACATTGTTTTTTGATTAAAGTTAGGGTAACTTAAGTTAACCCATAACTCTCTGTAATTTATTAATATTTCCTGGAGATGGCCAAGTGGCAGATGTGTTGAAAAAAAACCATGTATGCGCTGGCCAGATTTGAACGGCGACCTCGTATTCACATGAACGGATGCTCTTAAAACTAAGCGATCAAGTCAGGGTTGAGAGTAGTGATAGATGTCATCTATAGGTAGGAGTGGGAAATACCAACACTTGTTATTCAAATCTCTATTTAACGAGTGGATTCTATGGCCTTTGGCTGACTGTGAAAACGATTAACAAGCATTTTCATATCACAAGAATTTTGTTTGGTTCCAGGATTTTAAAGGTTTGCATGTAAAGTCAATGATGAACTTTTGGCAATGTTAGACATAACTCAAAAGCAATGTCTTCTCAACACTATTCTTGTTCAGAAAACTACAACACAATGATTCTGTCTATTCTATCAAATATTTGCAAAGAAAAAAATATAATAATTGTGTTGAATGGCAACAGGCTTCAATTTTACAAAAAATGGTATTGTAGGCAGGGAGTCTTATTTAGCGGAAGGAGAAACTTCGGGACAGCCAATTGAAGCCCTTTTTGTGCGTATGTTTGCGCGTCCAATTTAAGCGTCTAGTGCGATGTGACCCTAGGGGAGGGCGCTGTTCAGCCCCTTTATGGTAAGTGGGCGGGGCGTATGGAGCAAGCTTTTAGGCCCGTATGTGTGTGAATGATGACCTGGCCCGAGTCAAGCTGTTTTGCACGTAAACAAACATGGAATTTCACTGATAAACTTTATTTTGATGGACGTGCACAAATTCACCAGTAGTGCCGATTGTTTTTCACAAGAAAAGCTGCGACTGAATTGCAGTCGGACTCTCATGTCCTCTCTTGAACCTTGACAATGGCAGGTGAGTTGCCATGATGGAATGGGGATGGGCTAGGCAAGGCTAGGCTAAGCTAGGCTAGGCATGCAGAGTGCATGTCGATAGCGAGAAGCTCTGTCCTAGGGCCGGGAGAGGCGAAAAAAATTGCTCTTGTTTGTTTGTATGCGTGTGTTTAATTTTGTCTGGTGGGACAAACGAAACTCTGGGTGGATGTCAATAAGATATAGTACGAATA
>JAMKCH010073233.1:0-13464 GCA_023653785.1 Ophioderma brevispina | reverse complement strand
ATGGCGTTGTGCAGTCTAGCGGCTCTCAAACTTGCATTCACAGGGGGTGGGTACGATTCTTCTCTAGGAACAAAAAATTTCCATTTATTACGCTATATTTTTAGAATGAGCTAGAGGAGCAATTGCAACAAAAAACATCAGGAGTTGTGTATGAAATAGAAAATAGTGAATAACTGCCCTATAGATAATTCAACGGATTTGTGGGCCTGGCACAAATTGCAGACGAATAGTCCGGTAAATTGCTTGATACAGTGGCCAATTATTGTTGTACTGGGTACATTCGGGTAGTAAATGACCCAAAATGACCACCCAGTGATCTTTGACCCCCCCAGATGATCTTTGACCCCAGATGATTTTGACCCCACACATATTAGGTCACAAGTCCAAATGTACCCATGCCTTCATATGTCCTGAAAGAGTAACCATTTAACCTAGAGGTTTGCGGAATTAAATCTTGACAGTCGGTAATGGGTGTAACACAACAACGCATGCAACGCAGAAAAAGTATGCATAAACCCTATCCCTGGAGAATTAGCATGTCATGATGTAAGGTACCATGTGTGGTTCTACCAAGTGGAAGCTGGAAACGACTGTGATGCCAATGTTAATTCGACCACTAACATGATTTTTACGGGAGCTTCTGAACCTGAACATTTTTCGGACACAACTTATGAATTGGCACCTTAACGAAATAAAATCTGTGCTTTTACTGGGTTTGTCAAGAGGTTGTATAAAACGGACACTTCAGAATTGGTTTTCAAATATTGGAAACATTGGATGAATCATATTACCATATTGTTAGACAGCACAACAGGATTTCTTGTGAAGCAATACAATATCAAGCGAGCTTTAAATGTCAAAACTAAAAACCAGGAAAATTACGGTTCTCAATTATAAGAATTCTGGTTACATTTTTGAAAACTTACATTACCTAGATTTATTAAAAGATAATTTGACTGATGTCAAAATACTATTGGTTACGAACTCTAAATCCAGTGGTCTTTTCCAATAATATAAAAAAAAATTAAAAACCAGAAATATGTTCTCATAAGAATTTGGTACATTTTTGTAAAATTACAACCTACATTATCAAAGCTAATTAACTGATACCAAAACACTACTGGTTATGAACTCATTTTCCAATGTGGTCTTTTCCACTAATCTAATCTTTTACTAAAAAACAACCAAAAAAACTTGGGGTTTGTTTGTTGTTTTTGTTTGTGTGTTTGTTTTTGTTGTTGTTGTCCGGCTATGCGTTTCGCCGTCCTTTAAAATACGGGTATGAATTTTGGTTCTCTTGGTAGCGTCGGACGTACGAGGTTGTGGTCATGTTTGGCGAGGGGGCTCATTTGGGGGTCAAAGGTTCATCCAGGGGTCATTATTGGGTAACATGAGCGTGCTTTTGACCATATGGATATGAGTTTTGGTTGTGGTGGGGAGTTTCGCGTACGAGGGTAGTGTCATTTTCGAGGGGTCATTTGGGGGTCAAAGGTCATCCAGGGGTCATTATTGGTAAACTTGGCAGTGCTTTGACGTATGAGATGCGAGTTTTGGTGTGGTGGTAGAGTTTCGCTGCTACCAGTTTAGTGGTCATGTTTTCGAGGCGTATTTGGGGGTCAAAGGTAGAAGGGGGTCATTTATTGGATAAATTGGCAGTGACTTGAAGTTCATGGATATGAGTTTTGGTAGGGTGGTTAGGGTTTCGCTGTACGAGTTGATTGGTAACGTTTTTCGAGGGGTCATTTGGGGGTCAAAGGTATCCAGGGTCATATTGGGTACTGGGGTGCTTTGACGGTATTGGGAAATATGAGTTTTGGTTATGGGGTAGAGTTGGCTGTAAGGTTAGTGGTTGTTTTAGAGAGTGTCATTGGGGTCAAATGTCATCCAGGGGTAGTTATCGGGTACCTTGGCGTGCTTTAGTATGGATATGAGTTTGGCTATGGTGGTGGTGGGAGTTTGCCGTACGAGTGTAGTGGTCACTTTTCGAGGGGTCAATTTGGGGGGGGTCAAAGGTCATCAGGGGAGTCATATTGGGTAACTGGCCGTGCTTGATTATGGATATGAGTTTTGGTGGTGGAGAGGTTCGCTGTACGGGTTTAGTGGTCACATTTTCGATGGGGTCGTTTTTTGGGGGGTCAAATGTCATCCAGGGGTCATTATGGGGTAACGGGACGTGCTTTGACGTATGGATGTGAGTTTTTGGTGTGGTGTAGAGTTTCGCCAAAGAGTGTAGTGGTAACGTTTTTTGAAGGGTTCAGTGGGGGTCAAAGTCATCCAAGGGTCATTATTCGGTAAATTGGGTGCTTTGATGTGTATGGATATGAGTCTTTGGTGTGGGGGTAGAGTTTCGATGTCGAGTTTAGTGTCATTTTTCGAGGGGTCATTTGGGGGCAAAGGTGATCGAGGGTCATTATTGGAAACTTGGCCGTGCTTTGACGTAGGAATGAGTTTTGGTTGAGGTGGTGGTAGAGTTTCGATGTACGAGTTGAGTGGTCCCGTTTTCGAGGGGGCATTATTGGGTGGGTAAACAGGGTCATCCAGGGGTCATTATGGGTACCTTGGGGTGCGTTGATGTGTATGAATATGAGTTTTGGGATGGTTGGTAGAGTTCGCTGTACGAGTTTAGTGGTATGTTTTCGAGCGGTCATTGGGGCCAAAGGTCACCAAGGGTCATATTGGTAAATTGGCCGTGCTTTTGATGTATGAATGAGTTTTGGTATGGTGGTAGAGTTTCGCTTTACGTGTTTAGTGTTCACCATTTCGAGGGGTATTTGGGGGTAAAGGTCATCAGGGGTCCTTATGGGTAACTTGGCGGGCTTTGACGCTGGATATGGTTTTGGTGTGGTGGTAGCGTTGCGCCATACGAGTTTAGTGGTCACGTTTTGAAGGGTCAGTTGGGGGTCAAAGGTCATCCAAGGGTCATATGGGTAAACTTGGCTGTGCTTTGACGTTATGGATATGAGTTTTGGTGTGTGGTTGTTGGTAGAGTTCGCTGTAAGAGTTTAGTGTACAGTTTTCGAGGGTCATCTCGGTGTTCAAGGTCATCCAGGGGTCATTGGTATTGGCGTGCTTTGGAGTCGGGATAAGGAGTTTTGGCTATGGTGGAGATTTTGCCGTACGAAGTTTGTGGGCATGATTTCGATGGGTCATTTGGGGGTCAAAGGAATTCCAGGGGTTATTATTCGGTAACTTGGCCAAGCTTAAGACTGACTCAAATGTCCGGACTGCTAATCGGTCGAGTACAGTGCCTTCTGAAAACATTCCAGTAACTGGTTAGGGGTTTAATAAGCTAGCGGGGCCCGAGCGCCAGCGCGGCTCCCGCTGTTTGTTATAAAATAACCTTAATACTAGTCTACCTTTACTTGCTATTCAAATAATGACCAATTACCAACTATAGTCAAGTTGCGTACTGACCCCATTGTCACATATATCTATTGAGTTGAAATCCATACGTTATATGCACAATTAATAAAGGACACAATCAGGCAATGTAGCAAAGCATGATTACAACTGGTTTGCCAGCATATCAAAAATATAATAATAAAGCATATGAAGCATAACCAAACCCAGGCTATGCACCAGAAAGCTATATCACACACTGTGGAGGCGGGCGGCATCGGCGGCCCACGGTGTTATGAATATGGCAGCTCGATGGAACCATCCAATTTGCTCGATAGATTGATGAACAGTGGTGTCTTCAGTGTGTGTATATGAACCAGACTATTTTATCAGCTGATGACGAATCAGTCTACTATTTAAAGGTGTCAATGGTGGGCGAATTAAATTGGTTTGGCACATTTTGGGGCATAATTATTGGCTAGTTTGTGATTCGAATAAAAAATACTTTTTTAATCTGTTGAAATTGTGTTTGTTATGTACACATATTCTATCCTTTACATAAATGGAAATATTATTAACAACATGATTTAAAAATAGAGTTTCGCTCTCCCCCTTCGGAGGGACGTTAAGCATCAGCCCATGTACAGAGAGTCATACCTGTATAATGTACGCACTGTCAGTTTGAGAAAGTAGGGTGGGTAACCCTAATTGTCACAGCCGCCTTGGTCAGTTTCGAGGGATAACCCCTAGAAGAGGGGTAACCACTGTGGGTAGGCTCTGAGGTCTCAGTCCTCTACATTGTAATAAATTTAAATAAATGACACAACTAATTATAGCTTTACGCATTGAATTGCACCATTCAACTTTACATCAAGTTCAATTCTCATTCTGTCACAAAATTTCATGAAAATTCTTTAAATTGATTAAACTAGGCAAAATGATTAAGATTTGAGCAAAATTGTTACAAGAGTGGTTTACGCTTTAAAAAACAATTCTCTTCTCGTTGCTTCAAAGACGTTTTCTTTTTACCCGTCAAATTGAGTTTGCCCCTCATTTTCACAAATAGGCCTACAAAGTCACAACTCGTTCATGTTAATCTTTCTTTGAGACCCTTTCTCCCTCTTTCCTTAGTATTAGCCAAGTAAAAGAATAAACCAGTTTGAATCGTCCCCGCCCCGCCTCTGAATTTTGGATGCCCCACATTTTTTTTGTATTTGTTTATTACCCAAAAACAAAAAAACAAACCCACATGGCTAAAAGCGGGGAAACTATGGGCAATTCTTGACACAACAGTGGTGACAGTATGTATAAAACCTTTGGCTGTCTACGTTTATAAATTTAATACTCAGCTGCAACCATAAACCATCTTCAATATAGCACAGTGCCATGCTTAGAACTGCGGCCAGCTTTTGAAAAAAAATGATACACATAAAAGGGCTCCTGCTACCAACTTTTTTTCACAAGTCCGGATGATTAACGTTTATTTCTTTACTTGGCCTAGTAAAACTCTTACATCTGTTGATTTGGCAATGTGCATATACTGTACCAGAATGCCATTTTAGATTTATTTTCTCGTCAAACATCGCCTAATGTCCAACCAAATACACTCATCGCAAATAAACACCAAGTATGCACCCCTACAACTTCTTATGCAATGGCAACACTCAATATAAATGCGCCCGGTATTACTGGTAAGTCTAACATTTAGCCAGAACACCATCCCTTACTTACAGTTTAAACACCCATGAAATGACACCAGGCCATAACCTCTGCTCAAGGCCTGCTAGATGACACCATGACAGCCTAATAACTGGAGTGTACTGATTTATCTAACATTCAATTTAATAATATTGAGTCGATTACATGTGATCAGACGTTTCCTTGAACGAGACTAGTTATTCCATGAAGTCATATTTATAAACAGATACATATGCGTGACTTACTAATTAAATGTATGCATTATTTTATAGAAAGGCCATTAAAATTCAAATACCCTATATTTGAATTTCAAAATTTATTTAACTACTAGTTTATTTTACACACACTCCATAGTGGAATTTTTTTGTAGCAGTAATTCTCTGGCTTTTTTTGCACTTTGACCATGTTTCCAGTTTTGGTTAATTTGTGATTCATACAGCTACACATTATCCCTCAGTGTCAAAAAGATGTCATGGGATTTGTTACAAATATAGGGTTTTGAATTATCATGCAAAAGAGTGAAAATAATACCCTAAAATTGGGGCTTTCCGCATTCAAAATAATTCTGATTCATTACCACTGTTTAACTGCTTAAAGGTGAGTGACCCCTCTCTGTGGCGATCACCAAGAGGGGGGGGGGGGCTTTCCCCAATTTTTTTCCTGTCCGCGCCCCCTGCATTTTCTCCCCATTCCCCCACCCCCGACTGACAATAAAATGGATTTATTTGTAAATCGCAATTTGGACGAAAATCAACAAAATTTTGGGTAAAAATCAGCGATTTTGGGCGCAAATACAATCCAAATTTGATAGATTTCCAACCCCAAAAAAATGTCACTCCCCCCAAAAGAGGTCTGGTGCCTCCACATGACCCGATCGACAACTTTGTTCCCCCACTTTACCACCATCAAACATTGTGAAAGCAATACCACTTAAAACTTGTTTTTTATGCTCCGATGATTGATTACTTATCCTTCGTGGATTTAAGTTGATTATTTCCGCAATGAGGCACTTTTAGAAACCACCAATGACAACACATTGAATTTTAACTGGTGAGAACCCTCAAAGTGCCCGAGGTGTGTCAATTGCTACTCATACCAAGATATTGAATGACCCTTTGTGGTAGTACATTTTGGTAAATATAAGGAGTCTTTGAGCGGATCAATACAGAACATTGAATTTTCTCAGACTCCATGTCAAGTTTCAACAAGGCGCCACACTTTTTTTTTTTTTTTTAATTTCACATTTTTTTGTAACATCAAGTTTCATGTGCTCTTTTTCATAATTATATAAACACCACATAAAGGGCTGTCTTGAGACATTTACCTATACCCTGACGTAGCTCAATAAAGTTTAATTGTTAAATCATCTTAACTGGTGGCTTGAGTATATAAAGTGTAGAGTTTTTAATGTGGCAAGATTCATCACTGCTGGACGCATTGTAGTTTTTACGTTTTTCCTTCTAAGTTGATAGTATATACGACTAAAAGTTTAATCCGGTTTGTTCACATAACGGGGGTGGCTGATTCACCTCACATTAACAGCACACTGTGTGTGAGGATTTCTCATTTTGAATTTGGTTATGAAATTTGGCATTGGTATCAGTGGGAACCAATATTGCTGCAGTCAATCGTTAAGGGAATGCCTTCCAGACATACTAGGAAAGATTTTGTTTTGAAGTCTGAATTTAGATGCCAGAGAAAAACTGCAAGGATGGTATGGATCAGCAACCAACTTCACATATTGGCATAAGGTTAAGGAGTAATAACAAGGTCCTACTCTGTTTAAATATACAGTCAAATATTCTACTTAAATATAACTACATGAGGCTGCAGCCCCCCGAGCCTATGTTTAACTATAACCAAACACAATATTAAAAAATAAATATTCTCATTACAAAACTATATCCTTATATAGACAAACCTTCATTCAGCATTTGGTTTGTAATGGAATACAATGGTAAAAAATACACCTCGCTGTAGAGTGCACGTAATGGAATTTGTTGTCCCAGTCCTCGTTCAAACATATCCAAGCTTAGAGCACGGGGAATTCAAACTTTCATGTGTCGCAATGTTCCCTGTATTTGTTTGGAACTGTTGCTGGGCACGAATCCGCTTACGTACCTATCTACAGTGAATAAATCACTATTTATTTAGCAACCATGTGAGTGGGGTTTTGGAAAAAGTATCTGAAATCAGCTGAATGCAATCCTTATACCTAGGAACAGGTCAAAACAGCTGAGAATGAAGGAAACTATTTAGTTTACTTTTTAAAAGCATAACAAGCTTAAATCAGCCCTTAAAAAACTGACATTCTCACAGTCCTTATGATGTTACCAATTCACTTTTAATTTCTCTTTTAAGTAAAATTACCTTCACAATTACCTTTGTACCCTTTTGACACCCGTTTAAGACTGAAAAATATCGTAGTGGTTAAGTAGGCTGCATATTATAGGGGTGCAATGAGGGGGGATTTTTTTTTAACAAGGAGTAATATTTGGCATTCAAAATAGCATGTAGGCGCCCAGGAACACCAACCTTTATATATTGCTGTATCTATAAGTAAACAATGTGCAATTTTCCAATATAGTAAAATCAAAGAATGGTCACCATACATCTAACAATCCTCCTATTTTACATGAAAAACAAGCAACTACAAGTCTCTCATTGGAAGTTCTGTCTCTCCTTCAAAGGACCTGCACTACGCAAGTGGCAATTAAAAGTGCAATTCACCCACACTCTTCTTCGCACTGGATTGTTCCTACTTCCTTAACTTAAAGTTGAATTATTTACATAACTAAAAATAATTTTATGAGGAGTAACGTAAGGAAAACGTGTTTGAGATTTGGACATTGAGAAGAACCTTTTAATTCATATACTTTTCCAACTTGTATTGCAAACCATGTAGTACATATAGGTCCAATCATTCTTGCCTGTGGAAAGTGCGTTCAAAACCATCAATTGGGTCATTGGTGCAATTCATACCCTATTGGGGGTTCTCGCCCTTGCACAGCTATTCTGGGCTATATTTAACTTCATGTCAGCAATACTCCGTTTTAATTATTGTCCAAAATGACAGCATTTGTTTTATAGTCTGACCAATTTCAAATACATATGACAAGATAGAGAAAAAAAAGCACTTTATGTTACACTAGGTACCAAGCTTGCAGCATCAATACCTTTCTTTAGACAAAAGCAAAACAAACTTTTCCTTTGCAATTCAGTGAAAACATCATGCTTTTGTTATACAGCACATGTATTCATGATTTTTAAAGAAAAATTAAATGACCAAATTTTAAATTTTTCTGAAAATTTAAAAGTTATGCGTATTATCAAATGGCTGTGCCAAGACGGGGAATTCTTGATTTTAATTACAAAATCACCACTGAAATTTGTTTAGCCTCATAGGACATGTATAAAATATAGGTACATGTTTTCCCCCTTCTCCTCCCCAAAAAAACTTGATGATTCTACTGCCATTGTAAATACTGATAGCTTTGTGAGAACATATGTGATGTGATCAAGCAAAATGAGACGGAAGTCGCAAATATTGATTTTGAGATACAGCCAAACAAAGATGAAAATGTCTTTTGTTTCCTATTGTTTTTGCCACCCTTCAACTGGTTATATCTTTGGAATTAATTGGTCAATTTCAATGGGGTTTTCTACCAAATTTAGCTTTCTAAATGGTAAATACAGTTACATGGACAAGTAAAAATTGAATCTGACCGACTTTAGACTCATTTTGCTTGATCACACCACATATTCTGTCAAATTGAGGGCACCCTCAATTTTCAAGCAAATCATGTTTTTTGTATGTACATAATGCTTGTCCATATAGATGATGTGACATTTGTTTATGTTTATGGCGCCCCCTGTTGGTGTAAGAGAGAAACTGGCAGGCAAAAGCACCTATACTTTGCATGGGGAAATTCTGTTTTTTGCTGTAACTTTTGTTTCGAATTAAATAATACTAACTTTCTTATCAAGCATAATAAGCTAATGCTACCAGCTGCATTCTGTGACCAATTTAGATCAGGAAAGATTCTGCAAGTAATTTATAACCAGATTTTATGTGGTCTGTCACAGAAACTACTGTAATATTTTGCCTGCCAGAAAACAACAGAGGGCGTCCTGAATGTCAACAAGTGACGTCATAGGTCACATCATCTATACAAATCTCTGTGTGAAACAGCTAAGCTCAAATCACAGTCCTTCATATAAACAAATCGCAACTTTGTTATAAAATTCAGGATGGAGAATTTTTGTTATACACAGTATCCTATGGCACTGTTATACTACACATGAATGTTTAGTGCATCAAAATGAAAAATCTGATTTATCTCAAACTTTGGAATTGAGCATTTTAGGTGACTATCTGTAGTCCTATGGTGCTATTTTTAATTAATACATGAAAATGTTATATTTCAAATTCTCTATAAGCCTGTAAGTCGAATCTCATGAATTCAAATTTTCTCCAAAAGAGTCACCAAATGAGCCTTCAATTCAGTGGGCATTTAGTGATAGCCTTGTCCCCCATCCCCCCCAAACTGTGACTAAATAATAATAGTAGGTGTGCGTTGTCTTGTGTGCAGATTTGATCTGCTATGTCTATGAGTAACTCTGTATTTTCTGTCCATAAAAACACAGAAATTACAACACAGTGGCCTGTAGTGCACCGCGAAACAACATTTGCTCAAACATCAAAACAAACCAACTAAAATTTTGGAAATAAGTTCCTTCAAGGACATCCAATAAAACATACAAAAAATAAAATTTCTAGAATCACAAAAATACACATAAAGAGATCTGTTTTTTAAACAGGCCAATACAAGTGCTAAATCAAACACTCCAGGAAGTACTTGGCATATAAATCTATTCTCAAAAATTTTACCTACAATGTACATACCATTGCCCTCTCCAGTAGACTGGCCATCCCCCAAATCAACTGGTTTTTCCTTTTGCTGTATGTCAACATCCTCAGTGACTTCAACATGGAAGGGCCTCCTTAGTATGATCCCTAAACTTTTGCTACGGGAACGATTTTTCGTGCCTACAGGTAGGTGCAGCATTTTGTCAAAGTTAAAATCAATACAGTGTTCTTTTCTTTCTTTTTTTATTGCTACAACCCTGTTTCAATGACACTGGTTTCACGGTTCAATGGAAATATGAATGGGGATTTCTGGAAAGAGGATGTTGCTACGTATATAAGGCCTGAAATTCAGCCAGTCTTGTTTAGGAAAAATGAGTCAAAAAAAGGAAAGAATATTTATAAGATTAAATTATGCAATTTACATACTATCAAGATACTGGCTATGCTAAGATGATCACTTTAACCATTAAGTTATTTACTATTATAACTTCATACTTTAACACTTACTGACAATGATTTTGAAGAAATAGGCCTGTATGCACAAAAAGTTAGACCTAGTCTAAGTCAAAATAAGTTTTGTCCAAAATTGACAGTTATTCACAATTTCTTCATAAAGTAACTAGTAAATTTCAATGATTAAAATGGAAATTTCAAATAAATATAAAATATCTCACCTCAGTGCAAATGAAAATGTCTTTTCTGGTGGGCTAACTTACCCTTAGACCAGGTACACCCGGTCTAACTTTTTTGTGCATACGGACCATAAACTTTAAAGCAATGATGGCAATATTTTTTTATTTTTTTGATGTTGAGATTTTGATACTGTTACATTTCTTTTTAATTAACTAAAACTCCCTCAAAGTAGTATAGCTGTAGATGATCATCATTTCTGGAAATAAGGATTTGTATAATTAATATCAGGGATTACCTATCTTAACTAGACTGCTTTTACATTTGATTTTTCATAAATCACTTTAGCAATTGTCTTACTTTTGGACTTAAAATTATATTTGGTGAAAATTTTAATGCATAAATCTGACTCCATCAAACCCAAGATTTTGGTATTAGTAAGTTTGTATTTCTCTCATCTCATCTGCAAAATATTTGGGCCAAATTCTTTTTCATGATGATGCTACAAGCTAAAATATGGGTTGCTTACGGTTACCAGAAGCTGTTTTTACACTAACCTATGGACCATTGTAGTATACGCAATTACAGTATATCAGATTTAAACAAAATTTTGGAATTCTGGTATGTTTGCGTCATAGCCCTTCATCTGAAACACAGAAAAATATATGTTGTAATTGGGTGGGGTACCTTTAAGAACAAAATCTGACATTTGCAATATTTCTCAAGAAATTATCAATTATTGCTTTAATATTTCAGAGAAGTATCTGTATACACACAGAAAAGTGTACTGCAATAAATTGGTATCCTATTTGCATTGAGAAATAGTAACAAATTTCAAACAATTGTAATTGTAAATACAGGTTTTCCAAGCCAATTTTACACTTTTATCAATCAAAAAAATAATTTGGCAATCAATTTTGCACTTTTTGGGTCTACTAGTCCAAATCCTAAGTACAATTTTGTATTATGAGTGCTCTATTCCATTGTTTGCCAATCAATTTCAGTATACAGCACAATATTTAGCTTATGATAATGCAAGTTTGTCTTTATGCTTTCAATTTTGCCATTATGTATTTATTTTGAAAAATCATCTGTTTTTTGCTATACATAAACATGATTGGTGGAAAACAATGTAGGGTTGATATTCAATTTCATGGATTGTAATTCTAAATGGTGATTATGCATCTAATTCAAATTTGTATACATTTACGTTATAGACCTACAATGACAAACTCAGTAAAATGACATTCCTAATTATACATAGGTGAACACATAGAAAATTACAGTAATGCAAATGAAAACAAAATGTGGATATCAAAAACAAAGAGTTATTTCATCATATGAATACATATTTTGGCGACTTCAAAATGTTCACTTTGCAACAATGATATAGTTTGGAAGGCATTTAATACAAATTAGCTTAAAGGTGGGCAACCTGATCAACAACCTCGTCCACCCATACTCCACCAAACAGATTTTCATATCAAATGAAAGTACATGTTTCTCATTATCCCCATTGAAATTTAAGGACCATAAAACATTTCCTTTAAGGACCATGTTTCCTTTTGATTCATTTCACTATTTCAAATCTGGCCAGGAGCACATGGGTCTTTCAGGACTTGTCTGCACTGGCTCTCTGGGGGAATTTATAAATTGACTCAATTTTGACAGGCAGACCACAGACTATTATGTAAAAAAAATACAGCATTCACTGAACGCATGTGTCACCTGCCGTTGTAGTTTGTGAGTAGGGACAAAGGTCACATGAGGTCATTAAGGTTACAGGAGGTCGCCAACATGTGCGACAATACCAAGTATCATGAAAATTGATCAACATATGGGGATATGCCAAGCAATTTCATAATTCTGACCATTTTGGGGCCATGACCTCTAATTAACTCTGGATGACCTTTGACCTCTCTTAAGAGGGTAACTAGTGGGGCAGGACCATTGCATGCAAGTGCCATGACAATGTGCGCAAGTATGTGGAAACAGTTGGCAATTATGTTTAGGATTAACATTTTGACCACAGACAGATAACACAGACAGACACATACACTCCAAAAGCAATCCCTATGTACCCTCTTGCAGACAACACAATAAATTGTCTATTTTTTTAAAAAGTTTTACAAAAACAGATCATTGGCACAAACAGGGACAGCTCACGGCCCAGAATAAAAAGTACACAATCTACAGATATTAAACATTTGACTTGTACATACCATCATCATCAGATAGGTTCAATGCACTGTCTCTCTCTAGCGTCCTATTAACATCCCTGCTTATTTTGAAAGAGCTACACCTTCTAATGAACCCTATACTATAGGATCGATTTCTTGTGCTGTGACGGTGCATTGTCATTCTATATTCACATGAAGCATCCAACTCCTAACCCTTCAAAGTTGTACTGAATTTTTATTCTTGTGACTTCATGTCAAAGTACAAATTCTGATCAAAGTTTAGAATAAGGAACAACATTCAATTAAGGTAGAGGCTCAAAACTAAAATTATTTTGTTTTCCCAAATTTATGTGTACATTACTCCCTAAATGTTATTGCTTCTAATATGTTGTATTTTACCACCTATATTAGTAGATCATAATTACAGATCTATAAATATAACATAAGGGACAAGTTAAACAACACCGAGTGAGACCAACCTTCTTAAGTCAAGAAGAATAACTTGTTTTTGTACACCACTCGCAAGGGTAACACAACATGTTACAACTTCAGGCTCTTCAAATCCAATCCATACTTTGACCACAGACATCCATGTAAACATATGTATATAGGATTAGAATAAGTGTTTTATTTATGTTGTTTTATTTATCTTAGGCTGGTATTCTGAAAGGGAGACTAACTTTAGTCCTGGGTTTAAACCAGGGTTAGTCCTACAAGAGTGGACTTTTTTCCCTTCCAGCATGCTAT
>JAMKCH010073230.1:0-47842 GCA_023653785.1 Ophioderma brevispina | reverse complement strand
TAAGTACACTCATTTATTAAGCGGTATGGATTTAATGAGAGGATGTAATATCGCACACTGACATACAGGCATGCAGAATGCAGCAATGCGAAAAAAAATATTCAAATGGAACACAACATAATTATGCTTTCAAGAATTGCAGAAGAACACAGAAAATATCAACAGTGTTTATAACTAAAACAATATGCATGATTTTTTTTTGGGGGGGGGGGCACATTCTGTAGATAGTGGTATCTGAGGGGGATGTGACCCCTGAATGTTAGATTTACTTAATCCCCATGGGTATTATTTGAGTTTCACAAAGTCATATGATTTGCTAGAATCATGCACACCACAGGCCTACCATCTTCTAACGTTCTTAAAATACCTCATTAAATATGATATTTCAGTCAAGAATTTGACAAGAAAATAGAGTAAGTTTGACAATATTCTGGTCAAATTTATAAGATCTTTCACTCAAATTTGACTAGAAATTCTCTTAGGATCATATTTTACTCAGCACCTAGTCAAAGTGGAAAGGGTATTTTTAAGAGTGTAGATAACCTTTGACCCCCACATGTTGAGGTAGTTCCAAACAGTGGCGTAACCAGCTTTTTTTTCAGGGGGGCAAAGGGGGGGGCAGATATATTTTCAGGGGGGGGCAAGCATATATTAAAATTGGTCAGTATAGTATATGGCCTATATAAATCACTAATTTTTCAGAGGGCAAGAGGGGGTCAGGATTCCCCACAGGGGGGCAGCTGCCCCCTGCCCCCTGTTTACGCCACTGGTTCCAAAGCTCCATTCCCTTCAAGACTCGACATGTACCTAAAATTTCAATAAGACAAAAAAATACAAGCTTGTCTCAGAAGACTCTGTGCATTGCTTTTAGAATTGTTTTAGTGCATCATTTTTTTAGGTTTTTACTCACTTGAATTTTTTTTTTTTAAATCAGAAAAAAAGAGGAAAATTAGGCCATGAAGCAGCCCATTTTTTTTAAAGTGGGTCAAAATGCAATATAAAATGCATTTTGCATTAGCATTTTTCCAAAATAATAAAAAAAAATGCATTTAACATTGCCTTTTTTTCACATTTCTTCTGAGACATTTTTTCCTAACAGAAGAGTTGTCATTTGTGTTTGCATACTCATGGGTATCTATCTGGAAATCTATCCACTATTCATTGCACAATGAGAATAATAAATAAGAAAATAAATAATAAATTATCAATAAAATACATATAAACAAATTAAATTGTAAAAGGGAGTACTTTTAGTACTGAGTCAATTAATGTTTATGTGTGTGTACCAATGGAAAAATGGATAATGTGACACCAAATATTAACAAATCAAAATAGACTTAAAAGGCATAAATATAATATTTCAATTTTCTAATGTTTTCAGAGGTGCTTAGTAAAACCGGAGGATCAAATTCTTCAAGAACTTAAGAAAAAAGTGGACTCATTCACATCAAATATGACATTGCTTTCAGAACGACACAAAAGACTAGTGGCAACATATGTCGCATTGCTATACATGCTGTTCATAAACACGTCAAAAATCTTGCAAAATGAAATCTACACAAAATATTGGTTTTGACAATTTGATTAAGATGTAAGCGAACAACGTCGGTATCATCTGATGTAACACACTGATTCATTCATTAATACGCTATGAATTCATACCGTGAGTTAATTGAATCTTGACCTAGATCATGCCATACGTTAACTACTCCAGTAGGATACTTTTTCACAAGATTCATTTTTAGAGTTTTAAAATTACATAACCATTTGTAAAATAGCTTTGATGTTTTCCCGGTTGCCAGTGCAAATAAGGGGATGGTCACTTTTTTTGAGGCACAAAGATAATGTTCCCCCTCCAGGTTCTCTCTTTTTCAGAAAAAAAAATGAATAATTCCCCCACTTTCCTGAAATAAAAAAAATACAGCATAAGCATTCCCTATAATGCAGATGTTGTCAAATATCGCAGTTCACATGGGGGGAGGGGGATAAATTATGATATTGACCTCTTGATGACCTTTGACCCCAGATGGCCTTATTTTAATTTTTTTTACATTTTTTCCTAATATATATTTTCACCAAGTTTTAGCTGGCTGAATTGGACAAGCTTGAAAATACAAAAAATCAAAAACCAACCCCCCCAAAAAAAACCTCTGGATGACCTCACCAATTGACCTCACTTGTGAACATGTGATATGCATCCTTGCAGGGCGTACGCAGGATTTTTTACGGGGGTGCGGATTTTTGAAAAAGTGGACCTTTTTTGAAAAAAATGGACCTAACACCCCTAAAGTGGTCCTTTTTTGGACGTTTTGAACGTGTCATCACCAAAAAGTGTACTTTTTCGTCATATTTTCTCTAAATTTTGGACCTTTAATCAAAGAAATGGGCAAAAAGTGGACCTATTGTGAAATTTGGGGGGGTGCGACCGCACCCCCCTTGCGTACGGGCCTGCATCCTTGTGAGGGCAAAACACATAAAAATCAGACCATGATCGGGTCACCTACTTTACTTGTTTTTGCCCAAATTCTACAAATACCTTAAAATTGGATGAAGCCAAGCCTCACTGAAAACTTTTATTACTGGCAATTCTGCAAGACCATGGCATGTAGTCAGTTTTTATTGGGGGGGGGGGGGCAGATTAAGAAAATCTACCAAAAAGTACAATAAATAAAAATCACCTTCTGGGGGCCTGCAAGAGACACACAAATGATGTTCAGCCTCTGAACATACTTTCAAAATAAACACAAGAATGTGTTTAGAAAAACAAAAGCAGTCACTCACTAAAAACAGTTTTTACAGTAATGTGAAAGCTATAGGGGCAGTGGCAGCACCAGACTTCTTTGTCGGAGGGGGGGGTGGGGTATTTGGGGAAAAAGTGAATTTTTTTGGGGGGGTCTGAGATCTGAGATTTTTAACTAATTTTGGCCCAAAATCGCTGATTTTTACTAACATTTGGTGATTTTGGCCCAAAATCACTGTTTTCCCCTGGCACCGCCACTTTATAGGGGGGTGTTCAAGCTTACCACTGATCACTGCATAAGTGTGAGATATGAATGTACAACCTTTTGCCCTGCATGTCATGACCAAAATGGTTAAATTTCACCTTGAATACATGCAATTGAACAGCTTATTTGTCACCTCCACCTTATTGATAATTAAAGTTGAGAACAATCACTCATTTTTGCTTCAATTGATTAAATTGTAATCCAATCTATTATTAGTTGTTTTGATGACTGATTTGAGTGGAAGGACAAAACTAAAACACCACTCATGCCACCATTAAAACTGGGCTGTAATTATGAAACAGATGGGGCATAATCACCAAGAAGCTCTTTGTATATGCAAATTGACCTTAACGTGGCCTACTTTCCTTGAAAAAAGGTGACAAACTAGAGCTTCATGCATAACTCAACATTTAAGAGTTGAGGTTCATAATAGCACGTATTTCATATGGGCCCCAATGTGCCCTGGTTTTATATGACACATAAGATTTCAGATTGGACTTTCTCTATTCCATGCATGTCTTCTTCAGTCTCATTTGAGATATGACACACTTACATACAAAACATGTAAAAAGGCCAAGTGATTTAAAGAGGGTTATAAACTACATAGTACAATAGCATGTTTGGGTTGAGTTTGGTCATTTCACATTTTGGCAAGTATCTGTTGCCCTGTAAATCAAAGCTTTTGAGTCATTTTTGTTACACATTTTAAACACTTCAAAGTGTTTAAACAATCAGCCTCAAGGCAAAACTTTCTGTTGCAAGTACCTTAACACAAAATTAAACATTAAAGACCAAAATAAACACATCAGAGCATTTAAAGGCACTATCAGTGATTTGCTATATCAGAAAATCTAAAAAAATCATCAAAAATCAGATTTTTGCATGTTTGTAACAAGTGTGGATATCCTAACATACCCTACAAGTGGTAAGACCAAAAGCAATCTAATAAGGACGAAATTGGATATCTTAGTCATTACTGTCCATCATGGACACTTATTACTACACGTAATTGAATGGAGATACATATCTTTGAACACTGCTGTTTTCTTCCTTTACTGTCAATTTCTCAGTTGGGAAAACAACTAAAAAGCAATCACGTCTTAGTCCTCACTTTTAAGATATTCCGGTCCATTTCAAATATTTTGACTCTTTTGGATAGATCACTGACAGTGTCTTTAAACATTTCACATTTTTTGGTGAGTCCCCGTTGCCCTACAGCTACATCTACACTGTAAATTAAAGTGTTTGTTTTTTTTACACTTTTTAAACACTTTAAAGTGTTTAATTAAACAGTAAAAGAATAGGAAGTCAAAACTTCTGTTGCAAACACCTCAACACAAAATTAAACATTAAAGATTAAAATGAAACACACCCAAGCATTTAAATTCTAAATATGCATACATGTTTATTTCAAACTTAGGATTTAGTCCTTAAACATTTAAAGTCTGACTCAGAGATTTTTGAATATAAATTTTTGTGTATTTATTGAAAATAGGGAACTAGAACTAAAGATAGTCACCTAAAATGCCCAATTCCAAAGTTTGAGGCGTATCGGATTTTTCGTTTGCATGCAGTAAACATTTATGTGTAGTATACAGTGCCATAGGATACTGTGTATAACTAAATTTCCGGATTCGGAAATTTATAACAAAGTTGCGATTTTCTATATGAAGGACTTACTTGAGATTTGAGCTTAGCTATTTCACACAGTGTTTAGTATATGGACAAGCATTATGTATATGCAAAAAACACAATTTGTTTGAAATTGAGGGCGCCCTCCTCAGGAAATCTCTGAGTCAGCCTTTAACATGTACAGTGTAACCCAGCCCTAATCCTAACCCAGACATACAGTCAAGATCTTTTTATTTTTGTCTTGGTGTGTGATGATGGTGATTGTCCAAAGGAAACCTTTTTCTCCAAAGTGGACCTTTTTGCTGGGGAAGGAAGAATTTTTGGCAAAAGTGAACCTTTTTCTTAAATTTAAACCTTTAAAAAAGAAATTATTTTTAGCTCGCTATGGTGCATTTTTAGGTCTTTGCTACAGTCGCGTAACAGGCGGGGGGGGGGGGGGGCAAGGGGGCCACCCCTGATGACTTTGGCCGGTGAAAGGAAAAAAAATGCAAAATCATGCTAAATCGGCCGTTTTTTAGCCCTCTGACCGGGAAAATTGGCCTTTTGACCCCCCTGAGAGGGAAAATTTGCCCCCTCAGAGCGGGCAGTCCCGATACGCCACTGCTTTTCTACTTTTGGAATTGGGGACAGATGTAGATACAGACCTGCCTAATCCTAAACCTGACTCCCACACTGTAGGTTAAAGTGTTCAGAATTTTTGTACTGTTTTTTAACAATTCAAACTTCCTTATTTGGTTGCTTTTTGGTCTTACCACTTGCTGGGTATGCTAATACAAAAATAAAATCTGTTTTTGAAAACTAATTAAACAAATTCTGGCAAAATTATGACTTTTTAATGGTATGTTATCTAACCTATATCATAAAGCTCTTTGTACACAGCCACATGGGTCATGTTTAAATTTAACAAACTGTGATCCATGTGATTTTCTAAATATCACTTATTTTCCTATGAAGTAACATGTCAATGATAGATTAAATCTTGCAAATGTGATTGTTGAAATTTCAACCTTATCCTTAAAAATTGATCAATGGTCTTTAGAAAAGGAATTGACATATTTGTCCACATTCTTCCCAATACTACTCATAAAATAGGTTATGTCATTCTACCAGATAGTAAATAAAAAGAGTGCCAAATCCATACTTCAAACAAACATGCTTTGTATTAGTTACATTGATTTTGATGCTATTTCACCATATGGCCTCAAACAACACATAACAAAATGAATGGAATGTAATTCATAGATAAAGCCTGTTTTTAGCAATTCACAATTTCTTTGAAACAAATATAATGTCCTCAAAATTATCATGAGATTTACTGGAATAACACTGGGTTATTTTTTGCCCCTATCCAGTCAAGGTGTCAAATTCAGCACCCACAACAAATTGAACATTGATAGGTTGATTTCCCCAAAGAAACCTTTCCTCTAAGTGCCTCTAATGGTCTCTTTGCATCTCCTAAGATGCCCTGCCACTATTATATTTATAATACAGTTATTAGACCATTATGATGTGATAATGCAGGTAACATATAAATGACCTTATCTTCAGTCTAGACTCCCTGGGGTACGACTGACCTTATTTTCCAAGTTCAGGGGTTTAACACTTATTTGAATTCAGTGTTTGGGTAAGATGATTGGCTTGAATGGTGTTGAAGTTATTTGGCTTGCTGTTTAATGTATTCTTGCAACAACAGGATATTTATGTTGTTTCAGTCGAAAACAGCTCCCGGATGCTGGTTAATAAACCAATAATAATAATATTCTTGGGGGAAACTGAATTGTTTAAGAAATGGATTGAAACCTGACCTGTGAGTTCCTGGTGTGTGATTATTTGGTATGCACATGTTTGTATGTGTCCCAACAGGGTAAAAATCACTACTGGCAGATTATCCAAACTGGTCTCAACATGAGTGAGCTGTTTCTTGAGTGTATTAAAGATTCAAAGAACATTCTTAAAGGTACATTCCTGATTCAAGACCTTCCCTTTTAACAGTGTTCACTAGATAGCCTTGAGAAAATCTTTCACAATTTTAGTTGATCCCGACCTTGCAGTTTTGTGTAAGAGCAAAGTTTGTTTACACAGTCCATAGTCCACTATGCTATAATTTCTGTCCGTTTACAGAAAGAAAATACAAAATTTTAATTCTTATAGAAACGACCAAATTTGCCCGTAAGATTAGGTACATTTGGATTACTGATGTTAATGTTCAGATGTCACAAAATGCCCCTGAAATATTGAAGAAGAGGATTTCAGGAATTAGAAGCGCCCCCCCAATTTTTTTTTCGAACCCGGGTTTTTTTTTGCATATTTGGAATGCTTTCCATGTATAGATCACAACTGGAGTAGTGAATAAGCCGCATACACCGGTCTTTTCTTTATGTAGTAATATGATGAGTTAGTACTTTCTGTCGTGACGACAGAAAGTCAAAAGCACGGTTTGTTATTGGGGGCAATTATTAGATAGTTCAGGGAAGTTCAAAACAGGGTTGCTGTTTTCTTTGTACTGTTGGTCAATAAACCTTCGGAACGTTCCTGGTAGGTGGTCTACAATCGATCCTGTTTTTTTCTGTTGCAATTGAGAGAAATTTGTATCCTAAAAAAATCTCCTCCGTCACTTTAAATTGTTCAAGAACCATGTTTCTTATTTCAAAAACCATTTTGAATTTATAGAACTTACTTGCTTCTCTTTGACCAGCTTCCAGCCAAAAAAAAGAATTCTTTTATGGGTCAGGGAAAATGTTACATGTTGAACAAAATGGTAAAAAAGATCCCTCTTATCTTGAACTATTTGCCAAAAGTGACAGTCCATTTTGAAACCTGTGCACCTGTAGGTTAATAATAAAACTCACTGATTTTTTCGGATCACTCTTTAGAAAAGCTTATTAAAAAATGCAAAGAACGTACTAGATGCACCCAGAAAAGGGTTACAAATTGTCCAAATTATTCTGTAGTCAAAAAGTCATCTGGTCCGTGATTTGGAAGAATATTTCATTTTTTTTTTTTTTTTAATTTTAAAAAATTACTCAAAACTTAATTAAATCACACCACAAAAGAATTATTATAGCTCATTTTAATCAAGAAACAGCTACATTAACAGTTTAATGAACAAAAAAAAGCTCCAAATAATTACAAACAAATCTTTTCTTGGGGGCTGGTATTAATGGTCCTTGTTCACGAACCCACTTATTATATTTAGTTAGGTAGGGAGGTGTTCATATTTAGCCAGCAGGGGTAGGTAATAGGGGTTTAATGGAGATTGGGGGGGAACCTACACAAAAAAAGTAAAAACAAAGAGGGGAAAGATGAAAAATTTAATAAATAGAGGGGATAAATCATAAATAGGGAAGGCAAGAACTTTGAATGGAAGTGTGCTGAGGATTGTGATTTGTTCACCAAAACAAGTTAAAATTACTCCATTGGTTAAAAAAGACCACTCCCTTTATTTAAGGTTTTTTTATTATTTGTGGTATTTGATTTTTTTATTTTTTTGATTTATTATTGTTATTCTTTTTGTATTTATTTTTTTTCTTTTTTATGTATTTTTATAAGTAATCTCAGTAATGACTTTATGCATTATAACCTAACAAAATCTGGGACAAGGTTTGAAAGGTTATTTGTATATGGTATAGGATGAAAACTGATACTGTATTGTGGGATATTTTGGCTTATTTTTATGGGATTTTATTTTGTGAATTTTCACATTCTTTTAACATGTTAGGCAGTTAATAATTTGCAAGTATGCTTAAACATCAAACCCTATAGGTCAAAACATTTTTGCAGTCTTTTAAAATGCGATTCTGAAAACTAATCACAAAAGGCATGGAATTACAATATCACAAAAATTTCCCAATGCACAGTAGTTCTGCAGAGTTACTTTGGGTGAACGAGTTTCAGGTGGCAACTCCGGAAAGAAAGAGAAAGAACATTACTGACATGTCAATGGTATATATGATGAGTGTAAGCGGATGACTATAGATGTTACACAGGATAAAAAGCGAGTGATGCCTTACTGATGCATCCTCGTCCGCATTTCTCATTCCAATTTATGCTCAGACTTTAAGACCATCATAGAGAGAGGTGTCAATTTCAGAAAGTCTTGAAGATGTTTGCAAGATTTCTAAATTCAAGGGTATTCTTGATCTCTTTCTCTGCAAGTTACATCAGCTTATGAATCTCACAGAGAGGATAAGGAGCAAATGCCCGCTGCTGTCAAGCGCTAAGCTATTTTCTAAGAAATTCCATTTCTCTGTTAAATAACAAAAATATTGCTAAAGCCATAGGCTCTATAAGCAGTACAGGAGGTCAGATTTCCCTCTTGTAGCTCTTTTTTTGAGAACATATAAAAATGTACTTTACACATGATATTTGAAATTTGGATTATAAATAAAGACATGGCCACAGAGAGCGAATTTGGAAGTGAGTACAACATAGATAGAACAGGGCCGTAGGCAGGATGAGTTTACGGGGGTTGCAGGTGCAGGATTTCAAAATTGTGACGTTTTGTAAAAGTGGCCTAACCCCCCTAAAATGGTCCCTTTTTTACTTTCTTTGAATAATTCATCACCAAAGAGGCACTTTTTGTCAAAATTTTCTCGTAAAGACACTATCATTGATTCACCCCAAAGAGTAACCATATTTGAAATTTGCAGGAATAGCTTAAAAGTGAAGGATAGTCTGTTTCGGAATTATCGTAATTACTTTTTCCAAACTGAAGAATTTGCCGAACAGAAAAAGAGGAAAAGAAAAACAACAGAGTTCAAATCTATGAATCTCCATTTCAATTACGGTGCAGGCAATTGTCCGTACCAGGACAGTAATGACAAAATTTCAGATTTTGTCCTTATTAGGCTTCCTTCAGGTCTTATCATTTTTTGAGATGTTAGATACCTGTACTTGTTACAAACATCTGATTTTGATGATTTTTTCGATTTTCCGATCTAGCAATCACTGAGAGTGCCTTTAATCTTTGACCTTAAAGATCTTGTTTTTGTTGTTTGTTTTTGATGAATCCAGATATAAAAGCATTAGTGTCACCTCAAATAGTCAAATATTTTAATTTACATGAGTAGTTTAAAGGTAGAAGGATCCACAGTCCCTAATTTTGATGGAAAATGCAACACAACTCATTACAGTCTGTCTTTTTTTATTTTCTAACCACCAGGTCATATTTATGCTTAAATAGTAATGCCTCAAAACAAAACAACACAGCACAGGTCTTACAAGGTGTTACATTTTCAAATTTGCAGTGAGGAATGTAGCAAAAATATTTTTTTAAAGCTGTGAGATAATGCAAATTATGTTCATGTAATTTTTTTTCAAAATTGCAATAGTTACTAGTGTAGTCAGAGCAATTGCATATAGTTTTAAAAAAATTGAGCGACATACTCGGGAAAGAAAACTATGATTGCATGATTGTATGAAAAAAAAAAGGTATGTTGCCTTTCAGTTATCATATTATTTCGCTTCAAGAACAGAATGATGGTGTGAAATATGGCATAGATTTACATCTCTATCTCGGTTTTACAAGATTACTTTTCATCCAAAATTGATCAGCATCCTAGGCCAAACACTAAACAGAAACAAGAAATACAAGGAAAAGAGTGCCCTCGGGCACTTTTTTTTTTTTGTGGTGAAGTCATGCAAGGTTTGCACATTTTGCGATCAATCTATGCCTATTTACAAAATTCCATTGTCTGAGAGTTAACCATATCACACATTGGCCTCACTTTTCAGCATTTTTCCCGCAGTAGCTTATGTATAGATTGAATTTATTGGTGTTTTAAAACCTATAATGAGGAGTCATGCAATGTTTATGAAATATAAGAATCAAACATGTATGTAGGAGTATTGTCAGGGAGGTCATTAATATAAATGGTTACTCTAACCTTTTTTGTCTTAAAAGACACGATCAGTGATTGATCCGGATTAGACAAAATATTTAAATTTGGCAGACATATCTTAAAATTGAAGGATATATCTGTATAAATCTCATACGTTCCTTTTTCACTAAGAATCGACAAAAAGGAAGAAACGGCAGTGGTTCAAGATATGACTCTCCATTCAATTACGTGTTGTAGAAGTGTCCGTTCGACACTAATACTAATTATCCTTTTGCCCTTATTAGCTTGCTTCTGGGGCCTTATATCATTTGCAGGGTTTTAGAGGTACCTGTACTTGTTACAGACTTCACAAATCTTCACCCAAAAGTCATAATATTCACCAAATATATCACAAACTTGGGGGGGGGGGCACTCCTAATAATGAGTAAGTGGACTGTCCTACCGCTTACCAGGGGTCCTAACTGTTTAGTTACATCATTATTGTCACACTAAGTATAGTAAAAGGTGCATTTTGTGATTCCAGCTCCTTCTGCTTTATTTATCATTGCTTGCTAGATATCCTTGAAAAACTTGGCTCCCAAGATTTGAGTTTATCCCGATCTTGCGGTTTTGTTTTTTTATGACAGCAATTTGCTCATTTTTTTTTTAGTAATGGTTTCCGCACTAGATATCCCTGATAAACAAGCCTTCTTTCCAAAATTTCAGTAGAATCTGACTTTGCGTTGATGTTATTTATAAATTTTGCACTTACAAAACACTGCCCCATAGGCCCTGTGTTGTAATTTCCTGCCGTTGTTACATATATTTCACACCATCATTCTGTTCTTGAAGCTCAATAATATATAACTTGAAAGGCAACATACCTATTTGTCATAACAATCATGCAATTCATAGTTTTCTTTCCGTCGGAACACTAAATACTAAATTCCCCAATTTTTACTTATAGCTTGCTTCTTCTGGCCTTATCATTTTGCAAGGGTATTTAGGGTACCTGTACTTGTTACAGACATGGCAAAATCTTCACCCAATTCATAAATATTCACCCAAGATATATCACAAACAATTGGGGGGGGGCACTCTCCTACTACTGAAATTGACTGTCCTTACCGGGTCCTTACTGTTTTAGAGTTACAACATCATTTATTGTCCAGCTAAGTATCATCCAGGTGCATTTTTTTGATTCCAGCATCTTCGTTTTTATTCATGCTTGCGAGATCCTTGAGAAAAGCTTGCTCAAACAAAATTTTTGAGTTTATCCCGATCTTGCAGTTTTGTTTTATAAGTCAATTGCTCAGTTTTTTTTATTAATGGTTCCGCACTAGATATCCCTGAAAAACTTATTTCCAAAATTTCAGTAGAATCTGACTTGCTTTTGATGTTATTTAATAAATTTTTGCATGACAACTGCCCCATAGGCCACTGTGTTTGTAATTTCTGTCCGTTTACATATTTCACATCATCATTCCTGTTTCTGAAGCTCAATCATATGTAATAACTTGAAAGGCAACATACCTATTTGTCATACAATCATCAATTTCATGTTTCTGTCCGTCGGACACTAAATACTAAAATATCCATTTTGTACTTATTAGCTTGCTTCTGGCCTTATCTTGCATGGTATGTTAGGGTACCTGTACTTGTTATCCAGACCATGCACAAATCTTCACCCAAATTCATAATATTCACCCACGATATATCACAAAAAAACTTGGGGGGGGGGGCACTTACTCCTAATAATGAAATTGACTGTCCTTACCGGGTCCTTACTGTGTTAGTACATATCATTATTGTCACAGCAAGTATCAAGTAAATGTGCATTTTTGTGATTCCACCGCTCTTCGGTTTTATGTCATTGCTTTGCTAGAATTATCCTTGAGAAAATCTTGCTCACACATTTGAGTTTATCCCGATCATTGCGGTTTTGTTTTATGAGCAATTGCTCATTTTTTTTATTAATGGTTCCGCACTAGATATCCCTGAGAAAAGCTTATTTCCAAAATTTCAGTAGAATCTGACTTTGCGTTTTGATGTTATTTATAAATTTTTGCATTACACTGCCCCATAGGCCACTGTGTTGTAATTTCTGTCCGTTTACGGACAGAAATTACAAAATTCTGAATTTCTTACAGATGTGACCGAATTTGCACGTAAGATTAGGTACACATGGATTACTAAGGCTAACGGTTCAGATGATATAAAAATCTCAACATTTTTTAGGCAAGTCGGGGGACGAGGCTGTGGATCATGAAATGCCCCTTTAACATGTGTGTTCCTTATCTTACATATAGATGCAGTCATTTCTGTGCAAAAAATAGCAATTTTGTAATTTCTGTCCATAAATTTCTACACAGTGGCCAATTGATCACTGTGATACAAGCATTTCTTCATAACACAAAAGAGCATCAGAATTGGCTATTATTATTAGCCGGGATGGTGCAGCGTATTTTCCCTCGCCTTTCATCAATGAGGTCTCGGGTTCGATCCCTGGTAGGGGCTCATTCTTGGTGGCTTTATGTGAATTTGGTTTCTCGATCCATACTCGTTCCCGCAGGTTTTCTCACGGTACTCCGGTTTCCTCCTGCTTCTAAAATCGAGTTGAATGACTGAACTGATTCATCTCTAACTTTGAAATTAAGCATTTTAGGTGACTATCTTTAGTTCTAGCTGACTATTTTTAATTACTACAAAAAAAATGTTGTATTTCGAGATCTCTGAGCCATGCAGCCTTTAAAACATGAAAATTGTGACTCTTTGAGACATATTTGTTTTGAGAGCAATATCAGAGAAAATGGTGACCCCTTTGAGACATTTATTTTAAGAGCAAAATCAGTGAACTTCTGCTTTGTCATATTCCTTCAGAAACCACATTCAGCTTTAAAATAGACCAAAAGGTAATGAAATTACACTTAGTGCATTGGGTATTTAGATAATAATTTGAGAAACAACAATGATTGGTACAACCCTGCTGAAAACCCAAGGACTCCTACAAACCTTGACCAACAATTATTCCAATTAATTAGTATTGCTGATGGTTTGATCTGGAGTAAGAATCTGAAATAATCCCTCTGACCCTATTGTCTAATTACAAAGGACTTAAAACACAATCACTGTTTGCATTTAAATTGACATGTTGCACAGAATTTGTTATACAGTTTGTATATAATAATTGTACCCTGCAGTTGGTGACAAGTGTTCTAAAGATGGAAAGAATATTAGAGAAAGTTAAAGTACCAGCTAGTACCACAGGTTGTTGTAACATCACATCTATTGTCCCACTAAATACATTAAAGGTGCAACGAGAGATTTAAAATAACAGGTGTCCCGAAAAAAATGTGAAAATTCTGATTTTGGCACTGGTGTAAAGCTTTATATCAAAAATATCACTATCTGTAAGGATTAAGCTGGGAACTGTTTCTGTGGTACAAAAATTGTGAAATTTCTAATTTCATATAGGAGCAAAAATTATACGAAATTCAGCCTATGTTTTCTATTGAAATTTAAGCATGTACAAATCACCATTTGTTTTCGTTTTATTTCTGTGACCAAATAAAAGGTAGGGCATCTATTGAGCGTCTAATCTATATGAAATCACTACATATCACAGAAAATATGGATGACTTGAAATCTCTTGTTGCACCTTTAAGACTGAGGTCATTGAACTAATTGTTCTTCACTGGTGGGGTCAGATGATGGTGGCCAAGCCTCTTCAATATAGCAACTCACAAAACCAATCTAAATAGATTAAGGCAATACACAAACCAATTTAGCTGCTTTGATGTTGGTCGGTCATGGTGTTCCCATGACCCACATACAACCTCGTCCTTATTCGTTATTCATCATAAAATTCAGAAATAACTCTTACAGTGGAGTTGATTCTTACCTCCAACAGTTTTTGGAATAAGAAAATATTGCCTTACAACGTAACAAAAAATCAGCATTTTTCATCAAGATTCCGCTTTTACGTGTAAAAACCAATGATGCCATCTAAAATTGTGATTTCTTGGCCGCCACACCTAGATGGGGAGGTTAATTGAACAGAGACCCCCTATAAATACGGAACTGCAACTTAGACCATTATTTTTCACTGCTATTTGCACGTTTGGTGTGCCTCTCTACATCTATGGCCTAACCGCCCCGTATATGTGGAGAGTTTTAAAGTGCACACGAGAGATATGGGGCACCCCACATCTTGTGTCATTACATGTTTCATAATTTAAGATTTCGTACCTTGTCGGTGGTTTACAGAAATGGCCTTCAAGTGAAAAACAAAATGCAATTTATTATTTCCTTAATTTCAATATATAATATTTTTCTTTTTTTGAATTTTGTATTTGCTCTCTATACGAAATTACAAATGCACATTTTGTACCAAAGAAAATTTTTTCAGCTTAATCAGCCTTATCCTAGGGACATTTGATAGAAGCTTTACATTAGTGCAAAATTAGATTTTTTTCTCATTTTTAGGGACACCTTTAGTTAAATTACTTTCATCTGCACATTTTTAATAATTAAGAAGGCCCTCAATGAGAGATTTCACATACGTTGTTCCTAAAAATGTGAAAATTCTGATTGTTGCGCACTAACTTAAAGCTTTCTACTCAAAAATATCCCCATGTAAAAGGATCTAAGCTTTGGTTCAAAAATTTTTTTTTAAATTTAACTAACAAACCTGCAAAACTTAAACACATTTACTAACGGTCCGGGAAATTTAAGGAAGATTTCAAAAGCATGCACCCTTCCAATACTTTTGACTAAGACCTATCTTTCCCCCCCCCCCATGCTTTCATCAAAAAAGCTAAAAAAAAATTTCAATTCCAGATGTCCTGAGATCCTAGCAATATATACATGTACTCACGACAGAAGTATACCCTTAACCACCCAGTTACCCCTCGCGGGGTGTCACTCTATTATGATTAGAAGGTTACCGACCCTGCACCTTATTTACAATAAACTATTTTTATTATCTTGAAGACCAAGCAACAAGCATGGTACCTAATCAAGTCCTCTATATTTCTGTTTTCTGCTGAAAGCTTCCTTTTGCCTGTCTCTGCTACATCCCTCAGTCTTCCATGGTTTATCTCCATTTTACTGGACAGGCTGTGTAAAAGGGAAGAAGATTCTGACTTCCTTACATCAACATTATCCTCGAAATACGAGCAAACCCGGGAAGAAATTACAACTGGGCAAGACACTTGTACCAGTCGGGTTTTACATGATCAAGAATGGTTTTGTGTTTCAGTTGTGAGGTAGAAAAAAAAAATCTGAGCAAAATCTGTTAGCTATTGTCGTTTGGTTGGTTTAAGACAGTATCTACTGGACAACGAGTCAAAAATGTAAAAACAGAACAAAATTTTTGACCCTCAAAAAGATCAAATCAACAGCATTTGAAGCAAAATTTATTAAAGGGATTAGCAGCGATAAAACGCGAGAGAATCGAAAAACTGTGGAACTGCATTTTTTAAAACTTGTAGATCAGGGATAAGTAGACCTGCCACAATTCCATATAACTTGCTTTAATAAATAAAACCCACCAAATAGTGAAAACATAAGATACTTTGAGGAACATTCTCACTACCGTCTCCCGACAAATAGACACACAGCGACCTGCGTGCAAAATCTGCACTAAACAGGAATGATTGTTGTTTACCACAGAGTAAACAACGATCAATAATTTTTGTGTTTGAGGTCCAACTGTATTGATCATGGGTGCACAATCTACATATGAAATCTGTGATATTCACCGGAAAAAGCTTTTTTGATCTCAAGTGGATTTTTGATTACATACATATAGAAATTATAGAAATCAGATATAATAGTACCACCTTGTCTTTAATACACAGAGTTCAAGCCACCACTTGCATGGTTATGTTTGCATTTCCATGCCAGTAACCAAAAATATAAAAATATGAATTTTTATGATTTTTCGATTTGTTTGGATTCCTAAAACGCTGCTAATCCCTTTAAGGTCCTTCTTTTGTGATTTTGAACATCCCAATCCTTATTTTATGGGCTTTATCTTGACAACAAGTTGGCAGTACACAGGCAGAACTCAAATGGCAAATACGGTAAATTTAAAGGCTGAATCAGAAATTTCCGATGAGGGCGCCACTCATATTTCCAAACCCAAATGTTTTTTGCATAATATGCTTTTCCATCACTACTCACTGAGTGAAATAACTAACCTCAGATTGAAGTCCTTCAGATAGAAAATCACACCTTGTGATAAAATTTGGATCCATTAATTTTTGTTATACATGGTCGCATATGGCACTGTTAACTTGCATAAATGTTGACTGCATAAAACGGAAAATCTATTTCATCTCTAACTTTGGAATTTAGCAATTTAGTTCTAGATGACTAGTTTTAATTACTACACACAAAAAAACACAAAAAAATCAGCAAAGGAAATATTGATGGGAAGAAATCTGGATTTATAGATTAACACTTGATGTGCTCAAGTGATCGAGATTTCGATCAATACATGTGGCAGGTATTTATAAAATGCTTGCCTTTGTGTGCATAAGAGGTGTTAATCTGATCTGATTAATTGAATCCAAATTCACATACGACATTGGCTCAACTGGGAATCAACAATTTCAAAGCCCAAATCAAATCACTTTTACAGAGAATCATTTAAAGGGATAAGCAGCAATTTGCTAATCCAGAACATCAGAAAAAAATCATACAAATTCATGTATTGATATCTTTGTTACTGGCATGGATGCACTAGCTAACATTAAAGGTGCATTTCGTGATTTCAGCACCTTCTGTTTTATTCATTGATCACTAGATATCCTTGAGAAAAGCTTATTCTCAAAAATTTGAGCTGATTCCAATCTTGCGGTTTTGTGTTGTGAGCAATTGCTCGTTTCCCACGGTCCCATAGGCTACTGTGCTGTAATTTCTGTCCGTTTACGGACAGAAAATACAAAATTGCGAATTTCTTACAGATGCGATCGAATTTGCACATAAAATTGGGCACACGTGGATTACTAAGGCTAACGGTTCAGATGATATAAAAATCTCAACATTTTTTAGGCAAGTCGGGGGACGAGGCTGTGGATCACGAAAATGCCCCTTTAACCTGCAAATGGTTGGCTTGAAATGAATTTTACCTCAGGAATTTTACACACTTGTCCCTATACTATAATATTTCCACATTTGTTTATCCTCTCACATTTTTGCTGGTGTTTGTATGTTTGTGCGTGTTGCATGGATAAAGACACGTGCAATGCAGTATAGTCACTTTACATTGCTGATCAGAAAGATTACTACTTTGTTAAAACATCAAAACTGAAAATATTGTGTAAGTATTGATTTTGATCTCGGTACAAATGTGACATGAAAAGGATGTGGTGAAGCTGATTTGTTAATAACCAGTTCCGCATTCTTTTCAAAGGAAGTGCAAATAGGGGCCTGATTAGAGAGGTTTTCTCAATGTTATTTATGTTGCATAGCAACTTACAGTAATATCACCTTTCATTTGACATACACCCTTTTTCCTGATGTTAAAATTTTGGTATGGTTGGTATTGTTTTTAATGAACTACCACCTATGATACAATCTGTCTGATTGGCTCATTACAGGACACAACATGAGATAGCCCTCTGAGTAACCAATCAAAATAGTGCTTCTTTATCTTTGGGTAAAGCATACCACCATTCTTACAGTATCTCTGGTGTTTGACCCCATGCAAATTGTCTTTTATTTTTAGAGCAATTTTAAGCAATGGCGATACAATTTTGACAACTGATATAAGTAGGGACGTGCAAGAGCTATTACCTCTAAAACTCGAAAAATCCATTGCGGGAGTCTTGCCATATAGGCCTACAAAGGTTAATTATGATTTGTATGTTATAGTGCCCTCTATATGCCAATTCCCCATAGAAAGACATGTAAAATGTGATTTTTATGAAAAATCATATTTGTCCGCAATGAAATTTCATCAAATTGTAGTTAGATGTAGTTTGTGGAATAGATAATCTAATTTAGTTTTCAAAAGTGTGTCGCCGTTTGTTTTATTCTCGTTTAATCATAATAAATGAGACTTTCAAACAGCTGTGGATATGAACAACATGTGTTCACATTCAAAAGGAAGTTTCAATGGATTACATGAGAAAGCTTTTGCTTTTGGGAGAAGTAGCCAACCAAACATTTTCGGAAAACTATCAGAATATATAATACCTTTAATGCTGTAAAACATGCTTTCATGTTAAAACAATTAAGTTTCACTTTCACTAGTGGAAACAATTAATAAAAAATAGTGGTGTTGCGATTGTTCCTAATGTTCGTTTACTCAGGAGAGGGTGTTAAAGGGAATAGGGAAGTGGAAGTGGTACGGGTACATGTTAGACCTCCATTTCATACCTCTCCAGCATGCAGTTCCTAAACAAGCGGCTAGGAGGGGCCGACCAGGTAACCCTATACTTACCTTACCCGTTGTAATCGCAGTTGAGCCAACTTTGAAGTTTTCATTGCCAGCGTCTCAGTCCCAACATACTAGATAAAATTTTGCGTCAGAAGTGAGAATCGACTCAGGACCTTTTGATACAAGACGAATGCCTATACCTGCACGCCACGAAACTCAAGCTGGCAGAAGATTGGTTTTTGTAATACTTAAAATAAAACATTACAGAATAAAGCGCACACATACCAATAACTTCTTGATTTGGACGAGGTTAACCTGTCGCGGCCCCTAGCCTGCTTCTAGTTCCTAAGACCCCCAGCTGAAGCATAAGTCAGTTCTTAAAGGTGCATTTCGTGATTTCAGCACCTTCTGTTTTATTCATTGGTCACTAGCTATCCTTTAGAAAAGCTTATTCTCAAAATTTGAGCTGATCCCGATCTTGCGGTTTTGTGCTATGAGCAATTGCTCGTTTCCCAAGGTCCCATAGGCTACTGTGCTGTAATTTCTGTCCGTTTATGGACAGAAAATACAAAATTGCGAATTTCGTACAGATGCGGCCGAATCTGCACGTAAGATTGGGCACACATGGATTACTAAGGCTAACGGTTCAGATGATATAAAAATCTCAACATTTTTAGGTAAGTTGGAGGGACGAGGCTGTGGGTCAGGAAATGCCCCTTTAAGGTCTCCTTTTGGGAAAAAAATTGCCTCAGAAGCTAAATTTTAGTTCCATTTTAGCTTTTTTAGCTGCCCTCTTGTGGGTAATCTCCCCCTCTTTCCCCTAAAAAATTAGTGATTTTCTATACACGCGCCAATTTACAGTGAAAACAACTTAGGTCTATACTATACTAACAAATTTTAATATACGCTTGTCCCCCTGAAGATATAAGTGCCCCCCCTGTAAAAAGCTGGTTACGCCACTGGTTCCAAAGCCTGTTGCAAATTTCTAAAAATGTCAGTTTTCAACTGACCCTTCTTTGAGAGACAACACAAAATCAGTTCATCAACCCAAGTTTGGAAATCACTATCCAAAAAAAGTTGTGTGTCCCCCTCTGGGTTTTATTCATGGAATTCATGAAGAGTGATCCACACACTGAAATTTGACATGCTTTTACACAAGCTATCATCACTTTTGAATGTATGACTCACCAACATTTTGACTCCTACATTCACTAAAAAAAAAAAACAATGTCCCAAACTTAACATTTATTTTTTTCTGTGTCACCCTGTACTGTTGATTTTACACACAAGAAAGCAACATAATTCTCTTGAAAATTACTATGCCCCTCCCCGGCCACATTGTTTGCACACGCACATGTTCATTATCCAATTTCACCGCCACTCCAAGATGCTTTGTTGGTATCCATTTTAATTGGTTTCTACCACAAAATATCCAATAAAAGTCATGGCCCTATGCACTTCTTTGTGTGTTCGTGAGTGCTTGACTAGGATAGCCCTTCCTTAATCGTCATTTACTACGTGCTAATTATGAAATCCTCAATATATTTTGTTGATTATGTGGGAAGTACTTCCAACTATGTTTCAACACAATTTTGGGAATGGAATTGCCAATTTCCCTTGCTAGTTTCCTGTGGTTGGATCAGTTTATTCCACATCCTGATCATGGCTTCTTTCTTTGCCAATAATGTTATTATTTTTTGAAAGGCATAATATTGCTTTCTGTACATACAGTAAATGACCATGCCAACTGATCAGACAAAACAAATAATTGAATATGGTACTTACAAACGTTGTAACTTTCCAAAAACAGACACTACTAAAGCATTTTAAAGCAGTATTGAAGATGTCTTGTTTAGTTTAAAGGTCTATGGCCCAATCACCAATAGCCTCGTCCCCAGAACCCCAGATTTTACTGGACATGGTAGTAAAACAATGCATAAAAATTGTAATTCTTTGACAAATACGACATGATGATCTTAGCCACTTCCAGGGGTCTTTACTATAACAATTCCAATACAACATTGTAAAAAATGACTTGAAAAGTGCTTCCAGGCTGACTCAGTGATTTTGCCAGGAGGGTGCCCTCAATTTTCAAACTAATTGTGTTTTATGCATGTACATAATGCTTGTCCATATACTAATCGCTGTCCGTACCCCTATAAAATCACGACTTTGTTATAAAATTCCTGATCTGGAATTTTTGTTATACACAGTATTCTATGGCACTATTATGCTAAACATAAATCTTTATTGTATCAATATGCAAAAATCTGATTCATCTCAAACTTTACAATTGAGCATTTAGATGACTATCTTTAGTATAGTTGATTATTTTTAATTATTAAACCAAAAAAGACATCGGTCCTCGGACCGCTTGTGTCGCCTGCCGTCGCGGTTAGTGAATGATAGGCCTAACATGACCCTTTGACCTTGATATGTGACCTTCAACCTCATCAACAAATGAGAGATCCCATGTTGCCAAATATGATTCAAGTTGGTTCCAATTGAACTTCAACTTTTCAAATGAGGTCAATTTTACATTTTAGCCATTTTACAGACCTGGTATGTGGACTTTGACCTGGTATGTGGACCTTTGACCTCATCACAAATGAGGGATCCCATGTGCACCTATGATTCAAGTTTGGTTCCAATTGAACTCAACTTTGCATATGAGGTCAATTTTACATTTTCAGTCTATTTTACAATTGAAATCACATGACCTTTGACCTGGATGTGACCTTGGACCTCATCAACAAGTGTGGGATGCCATGTGCACCTGTGCCCCAAGTTTGCGTTTAAATCCATCAAAGTAGGTGGATATTACATGCAAATGTTAACCCTTTTTCACAACAGACAACAACAGACATCATCAAAAACAGACAAACACACAACAGGGGACAAAAGTGATCCTATGTGTCTTCCTGCCGTAGGGCAGGCGACACAAAAATGATATTTCAAAACCTCTTGAGTCAGCCTTTAAGTGACTGCTTTTGTATCAAATTCTCCCTGCCTAATCACATACCTATTAGCTAATTGGTAAAGGCACTGGTCTCATACACCATAGGCCATGGGTTCAATTCCCAGGTAGGTTCACTTCTCTCTGTTTCTCTTTTAATTCTTTTGACAGCAAACCCAGCTATAACTGTAACATCCTCCCAACATGTTAACCTCCATATATTTTCAACAATAATTACACTGAATATCTATTCTAGTATATTCTGGTGGTATTTTCAAGTTTAGCTTGAATAGTTTTCAAACTACGGAAGAATATTTCCAAACTATAAAAGAATTTAAATGAGCCGCACCTAATTACAGCATATATTTTTCTTTGCATCATAGGAAAAGCCGCCATCACCACACATCACTTCCAAAATTTTATTTAAATCCAAAATACCATTTTAACATGACTGGTAATTTTGTGTACTACTATAGCCTAGGTTACTATATTTCCAGCAAACATAATCAATCCATATACTAGTAGCATCTAAATTGGAAACAAGTTTTGCAGGTGAAATGAGAAAAATACAAGCTTTCTAATGATTTCCAAACCTCAGGTTTGGCAGTGTGAGTGGTGGGGTCGAAGCTTAAGGATCAGGTATTACCCCTTTAAACACATGGATTTCCAAATTATAATTTGCAAGTGTGAAATCTCTAAGCTAGATATGACAATATTGAGATATTTTTCTTTCATAACATCTTAAAGACTTAAACAGATTTTCAATTTAAAACTGACAACCATACCTGTGTTTGCAATAAAGCTCTGGCATCCCTAGTGTAAAGGTCAACAACATTATATACTGATCCATTAAAAGTCAATTAGTTAAAGATCCTGTTCATAGTTGTAATCAATACTTATTACCAGACCCTGAATTTTTCATAATGATAATACCCCAATCATGTAAAAATGTGTTTATCAATTGTGTAAACAACTAGATTCACAATTATGTGTGAACCACTTGATTCACAAACAAGAATTGTGGCCCAAGTTTATTTTAAAGCTACTATCAGTGTTAGTTAGTTAGTTAGTTAGTTAGTTAGTTAGTTAGTTAGTTAGTTAGTTAGTTAGTTAAACCAAAAAATGATATTTCAAAACCTCTTGAGTCAGCCTTTAAGTGACTGCTTTTGTATCAAATTCTCCCTGCCTAATCACATACCTATTAGCTAATTGGTAAAGGCACTGGTCTCATACACCATAGGCCATGGGTTCAATTCCCAGGTAGGTTCACTTCTCTCTGTTTCTCTTTTAATTCTTTTGACAGCAAACCCAGCTATAACTGTAACATCCTCCCAACATGTTAACCTCCATATATTTTCAACAATAATTACACTGAATATCTATTCTAGTATATTCTGGTGGTATTTTCAAGTTTAGCTTGAATAGTTTTCAAACTACGGAAGAATATTTCCAAACTATAAAAGAATTTAAATGAGCCGCACCTAATTACAGCATATATTTTTCTTTGCATCATAGGAAAAGCCGCCATCACCACACATCACTTCCAAAATTTTATTTAAATCCAAAATACCATTTTAACATGACTGGTAATTTTGTGTACTACTATAGCCTAGGTTACTATATTTCCAGCAAACATAATCAATCCATATACTAGTAGCATCTAAATTGGAAAACAAGTTTTGCAGGTGAAATGAGAAAAATACAAGCTTTCTAATGATTTCCAAACCTCAGGTTTGGCAGTGTGAGTGGTGGGGTCGAAGCTTAAGGATCAGGTATTACCCCTTTAACACATTTATTCCAAATTTATAATTTGCAAGTGTGAAATCTCTAAGCTAGATATGACAATATTGAGATATTTTTCTTTCATAACATCTTAAAGACTTAAACAGATTTTCAATTTAAAACTGACAACCATACCTGTGTTTGCAATAAAGCGCCTTCTTGGCATCCCTAGTGTTAAAGGTCAACAAATTATATACTGATCACCATTTTTTTTAAAAAGTCAATTAGTTAAAGATCCGTGTTGCTTCATATTGGAATCATACTTATAATACCAGACAACTGAATTTTTCCATATGATAATACACCATCATGTAAAAATGTGTTAAATTGTGTAACAAAAACTACATTCACATTATGTGTGAACCACTTGATCACAAACAAGAATGTGTGGCCCAAGTTTATTGTTTAAAAAAGCTACTATCAGTGTTAGTTAGTGGTTAGTTAGTTAGTGTTATACCAAAGTTTTAAATGGTTTTGTCCCCGTTAACAGGGTGGCCGGATACAAATCATCAAGCAATACTTCCTGTGTGAGGGTTTATTGGAGCAAAAGGATATTGAAGCGGATGACCTCTGAGTCAATCCACAGTTTTCGGTGGTGGGCCTAGCCTTTGGGCAACAATGCCCACCATGCAAGGCAGCATGTGCTGGATGGCCGCCATTAGCTCTCCAGAGCTGACGCCCTTGTAGGTAGATCTTCTTTTTCATTCTACCAGGGTAACCAGCTACCCTCCTCATCAGAAATCCGATGGGGGTGACGGTTTTGCCGCCGACAACTCGGCCCTGGGACAGGTAGTACTGGTTACTGGTGATTTGTTTTAAATCAGAAATAAAAAAAATATTAAAAAAAAAATCAGATTTCTGCATGTTTGTAATATGTATAAGTATCCTAACATACCCTGCAAATTATAAGATCAAAAGCAAAAGATTAAATAAGGCCAAACAAGCCTAGTCTGAGGGAAGTGGATTTGAGTATGAGTAGGACATTTCCATAGTTAGCCAAGATCAATCCCCCAATAAATTTGGAAGCTTCCGTGCACCCTTACCTAATCCTGTTCGCCTGATGATTAAGATATTCGTCTTTCATGAAATTTTAAAGAGTTAAACAGATTTTCAAATAAATGATTAAAACTGACAACCATCTACCTGTACTTGCAATAAAGCTCTGGCATCCTTAGTGTAAAGGTCAATGACATTATAGACCAATTCATTAAAAGTCAATTAGTTTCAAATGAAGATCCTTTCCTTGTGTAATTGGTCTTTATTATCAGCATGGATTTATTTAAGACATTTTGTCGCTGTAGCAGTCAGATGTAATCAGGGCTGGGAAAGCAGAGGTGCAGCGGCGGATTTAAGGAAAAGGGCCTTGTCAGCAGTTAAGGGGGGCCCTCGCGACGCAATTTTGCGCTTTAGTGCGACTAGGGAATGTGTGAGTGGGGATGTCCCCCCCTCAGAAATGATCTGGTCTTAAAGTGCGATTGTCTGCATAGTTTGATCCTGATGGTCATGCTGCTATCGCCTATTGGAAACGCTATGAAATGTAATTGTGTTTCATACCTGTACAAAGTGTTAAGGGAGCATTTACAAAAAAAATGCAAGGGGTGAAAAAAAAACAGAATTTTTCAGGGCCCCCCTTTGGGTCTTAAAAAATCAGAGCCCCTTTTATCCGTGAAAAATATGCGTCAACCCCACAGAAACCCGATTTTCACGAGCAAAAAAGGCGATATTTTTTCACACCCGTGGCCCTCCTTTGAAGGGTAAAAAAATGTTCAGGCCCCTCGTTAAAAATGTTTGTGAACGGTTCCTATTTGATAACAAGGTGAGGGCCCTTTAATGTCGCGAAGAGTCGCAATGTCGCACTTTAGTGCAACTAGGGGGTGTCTGAGGGTGATTTGCCCCCTCAGAACTGAAGAAATTTTGAAAATCTGGTCTTAAAATGGTGTGATTTGATGCATAGTTTTGATCCTGTTGGTCATGCTGCTATCGCCTATCGGTAATGTACTTGTGTTTTATACCTCCAGGAAATCAGTACAAATTGTTAAGGGAGCATTTGCAAACACATGTATAAAGGGGATGATGAAAAAAGATTTTTTTAGGCCCTCCCTTTTTTATCTCAAAAAATCAGAGCCCCTCTTTATCTGTTACAAACCTGACGTCAACCCCACAGAAAATCAAATAGACACCATTTTCATAAGCAAAATTAGGGTGATTGGTTGTGGCCTCACCTTTGAAGGGTCAATGATTTTCAAGTCCCCCGGTTACAAGTGTTTGTGAACGGTTCCTATTTGATAACTGGGGGACCTGGTGCAAAAGGATTTTTTTTTTTTTTTTTTTTTTAAAAATGTGTGGGACGCAGTGTCCTATATGGGCAATGTTGATGATGTGAAAGGACACTGGGCCCCCTATAAATCTTTGGGGGAACACTGGTTGTGATTTTTTTTTTCTTTTTTCCTTTCCCTTTTTATTTTATATTTTTGAGGGGGAGGGGGACCCGGAGAGCAATATTTTAGGGGGGGCCCTGTCAGCAGCTGCTGACACTGCTGACTCTTAAATCCGCCACTGCAGAGGTGTTTCTAGGCTAGGAAGGGGCAATAAATTTTGAATTATAATAATATTTAATTCTTATAATGTGCGACAAATCCACCGAAGTGCTCAGGGCGCCCCTGTGGAGCGCCTTAGGCTGCTGCAACACAACGAGTATATCCAGAAACGACAAGGAAGGCTTTATGGGAAGAAGTCCGATTTTAGATGCAGGAGGAAACCGAAGTACTCGGAGAAAACCTGCGAGGACGGGTAATGGATTCACGTACGACACAGGATCCCCAGGGGATTGAACCCGGGCCGCATTGGAGAAAGGCGAGTGGATAAGCCACTACACCAGCCTGCCCTCCCATTAAGTGTGAAGGAGGAATGGATATGGCCTGGGACTTAGAACATAGGCCTAGGTCAATGGAAGAGCAGACAAGTCTTTAAAAATACTGTCATTGGGTGAGAGCAACTTAAAGGGGAATTTTATCATCCCATTGTCTCAGCCTCTCTGACTTACCTTAAAAACCTTAAGATTTTTCACATCATAGTTTTGTATGTGTGCCTAATCTTGGGGTGGATTTAAAGGCTGACTCAGAGATTTTGAATTATAATATTTGTTTCTATTAAATAAAAATAGTCAATTAGAACCAGATTAGAACTAAAGATGGTTACCTAAAAACATTGGGAATGAACTTTTTTTTTTTAAATATCTATTAAAACAAAAAAAAAAACAAAATGTAAGACTTTTAGAATCAGAAGTGCATCTTAAAAAAGATTACTGTACTAGCTTTGATTAGAACAATCTCTGCAGATTCTAAAAGAGACACTGGCACATTTAAAAAATAGTGTGCCCTCTAGATTTTTCAAAATTGGTATTTTGCATGGTTATAAAGCTTTTATATACATCAGCTATCACCTGAAATTATTAAGCCCAAATCAGCGCACTTACAGAACAATTTTATAATTAATGTCGCTGGCGACATTAATTCAGCAGATGATGCAGAAATGGCGGGTAACATGAGTTGATTCTCACGGCATGCACCTTGTTTGACCGGTTTGTGGCCTTTGTGGTTTTAATATCAATGAGTACGAGTCTATGAAATTCATGTAATAGACACATTTGTTAATTAAATTTAAGGCAAGGGGGCAAGGATTCTGAGCCACCCCCATTACGCCACTGAAGCTAATAATATATTCTCACATTTTTAACCTCTCACATTATTGATGCTTATCCCTTTAAATATTTCTGAGTTTGTATTTAGGTTTAATATTACCATTCTAGATGACATATAGATATCATCATTTTCAGAAAATCTCTTCCAATTGTTTTGAGATAGCCCTACATCTTTGAGAGCCATATAAAGAAGATTACTAATTTGTGTGATGGTAAGAATTCCTAATACATGCACACAAAGCGCTATTTCTTTGGTCAGGTGACACCAGAGAACAATGCCTTTTCCTTTCTTCTTTTAACCTTTCTTTTTTTGTCTTGTAGCCTCACTGTAGCTAGGCAAAATGGAAAAAGCAATGACATCAAGGGTCAACATCAAATAAAGAGAAAAGGTGTACAGGAAAAATTGTTCCCTGGATACCAATTACAGGCTGAGCCAAATATAGCACAGGTATAATAATTCCTCAGAATAAAATAAAATCATAATTTGGAACGAACCTGCCTCTTTTGCAGTAATACTTTTTGTGCAAATTTAATCAATATTATTTATAAAAAGATTATTGTTAAGAAATTGACTTGTAAGTACTTCTTCTCCTGATTTGAAGTCTCCAGTGAAATCCATATAAATTGCTCACCAAATTGAGGTATCTAAAGCCACATTTAGTAATTTTCAATGACAATTTAATTTTGTAAATTTGATTTAAATTGACAGAATGTGTCCCACAAAGTCAGTAAATTTTAGGATTTACCATAATTAAGTGTTAACAATCTAATTTTTTTTATAGTTTATGGTCAGGTCAGAGCATATGCACTGACACCAGCTACCAGGAGCGTAAAGCCAGGAGAGTTGTCAGTCAGAAAAAAAAATTGAGGGAAAATTGGAAAGGTATAGTTTACTATAGCCAGTTACCAATGCAACTGTGCAAAAAAAATCAAAATTTTTTAAAAATTGGGGCACTCTTCAAAAAATATGCTGTTATTGCTTTAAAGACACTATCAGTGATCCACCCAAAAGAGTCAAAATATTTTAAATTTGTAGAAAATTGTAAAAGGATAAGTCTGGAGAAATCTCGTAAGTTATTTTTTTCCAATTGAAAAAATGATAGAAAAGTTTGAAAAACAGCAGTATTCGTAGATGAATCTCAATTTAATTACATGTTGTTATATCCATATGGACAGTAATGAATAAAATATCTTGTCTTTATCAGGCTGCTTTTTTGGCTTATCACTTGCAGGGTATGTTAGGATGCCTATACTTGTTACAGACATGCAAAAAATCTGATTTTTTATGTTTTACCCCCATTTTCTGATTTAGCAAATCACTGATAGCACCTTTAAAGGCTGACTCAGTGATTATGGTGCCCTTAAAGAGACATGAGGAGATTTCCAAAAAGAAGCGCCCCCAATTTTTCTCGAACCCCTGTTTTTTACATATTTGGAATGCTTACCAATATATTAGATCACACCTGAAGTGAATAAGCTGAATACGCCGTCTTTATATAATACGATGATGATTTAGTAGTTTCTGTCGTGCACGACAGAAAGTCACAGCATGGTTTTCTAGCAGGCAAGTTCAAAACAAGGTTTGTGGTTTTCTTTTGCACCTGTTTGTCCAATAAACCTTCGAAACGTTCCCGGTAGGTGGTCTACAATCGATCCAGTGAAATATGAGAGAAATTCGCATCCTAAAAAAATCTCCTCCTATCACTTTAAGTTTCTAACGTATCATGTTTTTTACATGTACATAATGCTTGTCCACCTACATTCACTGTATGAAATAGCTCAGCTCAAATTGATGTCTTTTATATAGAAAATCACTACTTTGTAATAAAATTCTTGATCCAGAATTTTTGCAATACACAGTAAGTATCCTATGGTTTAGACTATAAATAAATGTTTACTTCATCAAAACAAAACTCTGGAAATGAGTGTTTTAGGTTACTGAGGAAAAATATATTAGGGTCGGGCAGATTTGTTTATTTTTTTTAATGAACTTCACACTCTTACTCTAAAATGAATAAAACATGCAAGTATTTAAAGCTTTTTTTTAATAACATTGCAAATATCTTTTATTTTACTTGTTGTAGTTGTTTTTGTTGTCTTATTTTTGTCTTTGTGTTGGTTAAAAAAAATTAAAGGGGGATGGCCCGATTTAAGGATATGAAGTTTTCATCTTGATAGATTGGTCATAACCCCCAAACCCCATCTGTTAAGTTTCGCGCCGATATTTCAATCCGTTTTGCTGTGAGAGCTAAAAACGTGATTTTGTAAGCCCCATAGAGTACTGTGTAAGATTAATATTGGTCGACCAAAATGGGGCACATTTTCGCTCATAACTTCTAAACCCTAAGATTTCACAGGTTAAATGAGAAAAATAGTAGCTTTCTTCTGATACCAAAATGTTGACCACTTGCGGTAAAATCTGGGGCTTCTGGGGACGAGGCTATTAGCGATCGGGCCATGGACCTTTAAATGTAAATGAAAATATTTGCAATTACTTTTATGGCTTAAAGGCAATGGGCTGACTTAATTATATAATATAAATTTTATATATTGATTGAATGACCTAGATCTCAATACCCCATCTGTAAACTTTCACACCAATATTTCAATCCATTATTATAAGAGCTAAACACAAATTGTAAGTCCCATAGAAGGCTGTTTAAAACTATTATCGGTTGACCAAAATTGGCCACTTTTTCACTCTTAACATCCAAACCAAACACCGTTTAGCCCTAAGATTTCATAGGGTCAGTGAAACAAAATAGCTTTTTCCAGTCACCAATATTTTGACCACCTCAGGTAGAATCTGAGGTCCTGGGTACGAGGCAATTAACAATCGGGCCATGGACCTTCAATCACTTGGGGTGTTTGTTATCTGGGCCATGGACCTTCAATCACTTGGGGTGTTTGTTATCTGGGCCATGGACCTTCAATCACTTGGGGTGTTTGTTATCTGGGCCATGGACCTTCAATCACTTGGGGTGTTTGTTATCTAGATACAAAGCTAACTTTAAGGGAGAAAAATTATAATTTTGGAAAATTGAGGCCGCCTTCCTTTCAAAATAAAGTATGCCTTTAAATTATTTTCTCCATTAAGTCAAAATATTCTAAACCAGGTTGTATTGCCAAATCAACTTACTTGCGATGGATTAGATGACAGTTATAGAGACTAATGTTTCATCCAAGTGGGTTTTGCAGTACATCCTGGATAAGGTTGCAGAACATGTTGACATGTTGACTTATGACTTTACAATTCTTATGAATATGTTTTAAGGGGCATACAGGGATCCATAGCTGTACACAGGATTTTTTTGGGGGGGTGCGGGAAAAAGTGAACCTTTTTTGGTAAAAGTGGACCTAATCCCCTAAAATGGCCTTGTTTGGACTTTTTGAATGTTTCATCACCAAGAAGTGGTCTTTCTTGTCAAAATTTCTCTAAATTTTGGACCTTTTATCAACAAATTCAGTGAAATGTGGATTTTTTTTGCCCTTTGTTCCACAGAGCATCACAAAATAAATCTGTGCTAAAAATTCCAAATGATTCTATTATAGCCTATTTTAATTTCTGTGTAGTTTTGTAAATTTTTCAATTCCCCACTGTCTAGTAAGTAGTAAACCAAAGTTTAAATTTGGTTTTGTCCTCGCTAATGGGGGTATTTTAGCACAAAAAGTCCGCTCTAGGTGCGCTCGGGAGTCCATGACGCGCTTGGGTTTCATGCGACTAGAAAAATCCTCTTTTCTACTCTCTTTTCTACTCTTTTATGGAATAAAACATCAATACTAGGTGCAGTTTATTCCGTTATAAGACAAGAATCTATAGTGTCAAAACCAATCGCACCCCGAGTGCACCTAGAGCACACCTAGAGCGCACCTAGAGCGCACCTAGAGCAGACTTTTTGTGCTAAAATACCACCAGTAGGCTGGATTCACCTCACATTCATAGCAACACTGCTGCGAGAGGATTTATTGGAGCAAAAGATAATTGACCGAATGCCCTTCCTGACGTCAATCCACAGTTTTCAACCATGCCCACCATACAAGGCAGAATGCGCTGGATGGCCGCCATTAGCTCTCTTGAGCTGATGCCCTTGTAGGTAGATCTTCTTTTTAGTTCTACCAGGGTAACCAGCTACCCTCCTCATCGGATTTTCTTTGAAACCCTATGGGGGTGATTATAGTTTAGCCACTGAAAACCCAGCTCTGGGACAGGTAATATTGGTTACCAGGAGGGGGCAGTCGCCCAACTGAGAGTTTTAAAATCGGGAAAAACGGGTTTTAAACAATAATTTGCATACAAATTATGTTTTTTTAACTTATACAAATTAATCTCGTAATGTTTCGACCCTTCTAAAATTATTTTACCCACCCTGCGCCTCCCCCCCCTGTAACCAGGATACTATATCTCAGGCCCCTCAAAGAAAACCACCTGAATGCTGTTTACTTTGTTCATTAAAATATGTCAGGATCCAAACTTTAGAATACACCTCGCTTGAGTTTTACAACAAATTTGTAGGTAGGCTATGTGTATGTAAAAATCTGGTTTTGTCAAAAGAATTGAGAGTACCCTTCCCACAAAATCTCTGAATGTTCCTTTAAGACTGTAAGATTGTCTGCATCCCCAAAACTCAGATATTTAAAAATAAAATTGTTTTATTTTATTAACCCAAGCTGCTTAAGTCTGAGATGAATCAGATTTTTTGTTTTGATGCAGTAAACCTTTGTGTGTTGTAGCAATACCATAGGATACATACCATAGGATAGTGTGTAAAATAACAATTCTGGATCCGGTCATTACAAGTGATTTTCTATATAAAGGACATCGATTTGAGCTAAAATAATCACACAGTCATTACTGAGTATGTGGACAAGCATTATGTACATGCAAAAAAGCATGACTTGTTAAAAATTGCGGGCGTCATTGTTGGGAAATCTCTGAGTCCGCCTTTAAAGGTGCTTGTTCTGATTATTGTCTATTGTGTCCTCTACTTGATATGAGAGCCTTGCACGTGCACATATGCCCCATCAAGACCCTGGGAAACAAACTTGCGGTTTTGATGGTAGAAACAATAATGCACATTGCAAAGCCTATTCAATGTGCTAATATTGAAGGTTAACCCTTAATTCGGCATTTTTTTGTTTATATCTTGGGAATGAAATGGATTTGAGGCCTCAAATTTCAGGGCGACAATGAAAAAAATACGGCCTTTAATCTGATATCAAAATCGGTCTCTTCCGGTAAATCAGGGGGGTCCCAAAGCCAAATTAAACATTCACCTTTAATACAGCACAAGCACAATGCATATTAGGATTAGTATAAAATATCCTCAGTACATGTAATTACATGAATTGATATCACAAAGCACACTGCCACAGAGATGCAGCTTGACCATGACCTACAAACAATCCCAAAGGTCTTTATGGTCGAAGGGTCGCTTGAAATAATTAATGGACATCAAAATTCCATTATGGATTAGTCACAAAATTGTTACATACAATTCTCTTTATGACCTTGAGCAGATGGCATGGAAACAGTTGAACAGAGATACCAAGAAATAGGAGAACAATGGTTACGAGGAAATTTGATTAATATTCCAACAATTTTTAGAAAATTGTGTCTTCGGATTGAGAATATTGGACTAATTTTCCAACAAATTTGAGAAAATTTTGAAAAAATGACCCATTGATATACACCAAAATTGGCATAAAAAAGGGGTCATTGATATACCAGAAGACTGAAAATGAGACTGGTGTTTGCAGCACGTCATTTGTGTTGACCCCCCCCCGAGCTAGACAAACAGAAAGACAGGTACAGGCAGTGATGTCATCAGTCCGTATGTCTTTCCCAGATGAGCAACAAAAGACCATCTTGAAGCCAACCGTGAGCTATGCCATGACATTGAAAGCGCCACTGAACTGTGAAAACATCAAGGCGTAGCGACTTGCAGCATGAAAAATAGCGCAATTCGACCGTAACCGGGGGACTGGCGGTTGTCATAAAAACCAATTTGCTTGATTATGTCCCCTATGCCTTCTCATTTGGTAGAGGATCCGGTTTCAACATAATTGTGAATTAATTGAAAATTCAGAAACTGTAGCAATAACAGAAAATGGAGAAACAATCTATCGATAGCCCTGTGAAATTTGGGAGTTAATTGTGTGGATAGATGATAGTTCGTCCAGATATGCCAGACAGACAGAAACCTTGTGGTGCACCTCCAAATCCACATCCAATTTGCTCTTCCATCACGCAAATATGATTTTCCATTTATAACCGAACATAATATAGGTTTCCCAGTTAGTTTAAAACATTTTTATTATATTTCATATCTCGTTAAGTTGTTTTTCATCCAAGAACACGGAAACGTGCGTTTGTTTAAAACAATTTCGTCTTTGGTCAATTATATTAAACATTTGATCAATAAAATTAACTCTATTTTCACACATTTTCGTCAAGATCAATTTAATTTCGTCGTGTCCATGGCCCACCATCTGAATGTACAAAGCAATTTCGTCTTTGGTCATATAATTTCACTTTTAGCTCAGTATGAGGTTTAGAAAGGTAAAAAGAGGTGAAAGAAGGAAGAAAAATGAGGAAAGAACACAAGAAAGAAAAATGAGATGAAAGAAAGAAAGCTAGATAGGTAGATTATATAAATTTTGCTGATGTTATAGGCCTAATTCTTAGCCATGGACTATATGAATACACCATACGAGACTAAATATACTGAGCTAAATATGAAATTAAAGGACCAAAGACGAAATTGCTTTGTACATTCAGATGATGGGCCATGCACAGGACGAAATTAAATTGATCTTGACGAAAATGTGTGAAAATAGAGTTAATTTTATTGATCAAATGTTTAATATAATTGACCAAAGACGAAATTGTTTTAAACAAACGCACGTTTCCGTTTTCTTGGGATGAAAAACAACTTCCACGAGACATGAAATATAATGAAAAATGTTTTAAACTAACTGGGAAAACCTATATAAGGTCAAGAAAAAAACAAGTTTGTCTCAGAAGACTGCGCGCATTTTGTTTAAAATTGGTCTTTTAACACATTTTTTTTAGGTTTTTGCTCACTTGAAAGATTTTTTTCTAAATTTTCAGGAAAAAAATGAAAATTCAACCAAAAAAAAATGGGGAAAAGTGGGTCAAAAATGCAATATTTTTTTTTTTAAATCCCGCATTTAACATTAGCATTTTTCACATTTCTTGTGAGACAAACTTGTTCTTTTTTGGCCTAAGAGATATTTTCAAATAAATAATCAAGAAAGGATTTATCTATTCATTCACTGGTTATTGTATTAGATTGCTTGTCCAGGGATAAAAATAGAGAAAGAATCCACACACAAGATTTTCAGGTGAAAAAGAAAGAGAGGGAGCAGGAGAGAGAGAGAGAGTGAAAGATGCCAGAGTCAAAGCTTAGATCCGTGAAGGAGAATGCATTTTTTTAAATCGAAAACTGCATGTCAGCTTAAATCCTACTAGTTGATTCTCTGGGTTTCAAGATTACATGGCTTTCTTGACCCCCGATTTGCCCTGATTATTTGCCGTATTTCTCTTAAAGAGATATATAGGAAATCATGTCAACATCGGTTGGGAGGGTTGGAGTATTCTCTATCCATGCACCAATCAATGTTGGGTTCTTGTAGGGTGGCAAGAACAAAATTTCAGGATTCAACATTGTCCAGGGGGGAGAGGGGGCATTTTGAAGTAAGGCCAATAAAAGTGTTCCAACAGTTTTGGCCGAGATTTCAACGCCAGGCCTTAATTAAATAAAAAACTGTGCTCACCAAGATTAAAGGTGCAACGAGAGATTTCAAATAAAAGGTGTCCCAAATTGTGAAAATTCTGATTTTGGCACTGGTGTAAAGCTTTATATCAAAAATATCCCCATCTGTAAGGATTAAGCTGAGAACTGTTTCTTTGGTACAAAAATTTTGAAATTTCTAATTTCGTATAGGAGCAAATATGAAATTCAGCGTATGTTTTCTATTGAATATAAGCATATACAAATCACCTTTGTTTTCATTTTAAGTTATTTCTGTAACCAAATAAAAGGTAGGGGATCTATTGTGCATCTAATCTATATGAAATCACTACATATCACAGAAAATATGGATGACTTGAAATCTCTCGTTGCACCTTTAAGGATGGACAGACAGATAGATAGACTTAACTTATTAATATAATAATTTTAACATCTATAGCATACATTCTTACAAATGTGTTTATTCCACATTAAAATTAACTTTAAATTTACATATATTGTGATAAATAATATGTTATAAAGGCTGACTCAGAGATTTTCAAAGGATCAATTTTCTGACAAATTGTGTTTTTTACATATACATAATGCTTGTCCACATACTAATCACTTTATGAAATAGCTAAGCTCAAATTGATGTCCTTCAAATAGAAAACCACAATTTTGTTTTTAAATTCCAGATCCGGAATTTTTGTTACATCCTATGTTACTGTTATACTATACATAAATGTTTCCTGCATCTAAATGAAAATCAAATTCACCTCAAACTTGGGAATTGAGCAGATTAGGTGACTATCTTTAGTTCTAGTTGACTTTCTAAAATGATTAAACAATAATATTATATTTTGAAATCTCTGAGTCAGCCTTTAATGACATAGGCAATTATGAGGGCAGGTTTGGTATTACAAAACAACCTATGCCCATCGGACAGTCACCTTGATTTTGAAACACTGATGGAATCTTGAAACCACTTCAAATTTCAATTGATAAAGTGAAAGATAAATTAGCCTTGGTGCATTAATACTATTAATTCTATAGTATGTTTTGATAAAAAATGCACTTTCTGTCAGGAAATTTCCTTTTCATGAAAAAAAAAAATAATTAAAAACAACCCCTTAAAATCTTTCTTATCCAAACTGGCAAAAACTTCTCATTTTGCCCTTTAACAATGTCTTGGAAACATTGATAAAAGCTAAAAACTACTAAAATTAGCTTATGTTTGAACCAGATGGGCCCTTATATAACTATAATTGGAAGCAGGGTCAGGATGGGTGAAGAATACAATTTCATGATTTTAGTATCCAGAAATTAGGTCTCAATTTGGAGCCAAAATTTCCCCACAAAACTTTTAAAGACACTATCAGTGATTCATCCAAAAGAGTGAAAATATTTGAAATTTGCAGGAATAGCTTAAAAGTAAACGTAAAATGATAAAGCTGTAGGACCCTCATAAGGTATATTTTCCAACTGAAAATTTTGGCAGAAAAAAGGAAGAAAACAGCAGTGTTCAAAGATATGAATCTCCATTCGATTACGCGTTGTAGTATAGTGTCCGTACGGACAGTAATTTGGGGGCAATTTGTCTGTCTCTCACTCAAAGACCTCCTTTGTCATTTAAAGCAATATTAGCACATTTTTTGAAGAGCGCCCCAATTTTCAAAATTTGATATTTTTGCACAGTTACGTTGGTAATTGTCTAGGAAACTATACCTGCGAACGAGAATGCTAAAAAATTTATCAAAAAATAAGCGATTTTGTAATTAGAATTGGGATCCCAGATTGGACTTAACGGCAGAGCTGGAAATGCTACGTTTACGTCCGTCCATGATTAAAGAGTGCCACCTTGAGAAAATAACCTCTAACTTGGCTTGCCTGAACTAATTAACAACTAATGGATGAGTGTAGACACTACATGGCCGCTATTGTCCTCCCGGCTCTTCAGCCTTAGAATGCCGTTCCCCAGCAGTCCGTTGTATTATTATCGGGACCCCGATAATACTTAATTCTATACAAAATTCACTTCGTTGTGACACATAGACCTTTTCGAGCTAACCATTCACAGGTGATATTTTACTAGCCAGTTACCAAGCAATCGTGTAAAAATCCTCCACATTTTTGTAAAAATTGGGGGCGCTCTTCAAAAATGTGCTAATATTGCTTTAATGTCCCACCCCGGGTTTGGAAGCGTGATCCGTACACCAGGCCCTTAATGCCCTTAAAGTCCACTTATTTGGGTGATGAGATGTTCAAAAAGTCCAAAACGGGCCATTTTATAGGCGGGTTAGGTCCACTTTTATCAAAAAAGGTCCACCTTTTTTTGAAGTTCTGCACCCCCCAAAATAAATCCTGCGTACTGTCCTGCTTACAGCCAATTCTATTTCATATGTGAGTTCAAAATGTTTCCTTCTCCCTTGCCCTACTAAACTACACTTATCTATCTTAATACCTCTATACATATTTTGTGGCACAATCCCTACCCAGGTCTTCTGTTAACTCTACGAACATTATGCAGGGCGGATCCAGGATTTAAAAACGTCAAAATTACCGGGGGGCTGAAGGCTTAAACTTGTCCAAAATGGGCCTGATTTTTGCAAAATTTCAGCAGAATTACCGGGAGGCGCTGCTCGCCCCCTCCCGCCCCCTCCGCCTGATCGCTCCTTTTATGCCATCTGGTTACTTACTTCCTGCTCCTACATCCACCCTCTCACAATCTTAAAAATGTTTTGTTACTTTTGACTAGACGCCTGAGCAAAATATAATCTTACACTGTGTGGTCAAATTTGGATACCGCCTAAATTCGACTATAGAGTCTTGCTAAATATTAGTGATATTCTGGTCACATTTACCGAGTTTTTCCATGTCAAAAATTGGCTAGAAAACTTGTAAGATCATATTTGATAAGGCATTGTTAAGGTTCACAACCAGTGGTGGCACCAGCCTTCTTTTTCGGGGGGGGGGAACAACAGATTTTTGGGATTTTGCCCCAATTTGCGGATTATGCCAAAAATCTCTCTTTTTTTCCTTTCCCGCCAGGGGGAAAACTTGGGGGGGGTACAAGAATTTTTTTTGGGGTGAATGCCCCACATTATTCCCCCTGTGCTGCCACTGTGCACACCCCACCTCCTTTCACCCACCTACCCACCACAACACACCACTCCCACTCAAACTCACTTTTTCACAGCTACACACTGCTCGTCGCACACCATTTGCAGAATATTCACAATTAACATCCTAGAAAAAGCACAATGCTAATGACAAAACGACGGTCTGTTAATCAAATGACAGAGTAACCCATTCTTGATCTTAAAAGGTTCTCTCAAATTACCCAAGAACATTTTGTGTCACTTCACAGAGTTCGAGTATTCCACTAGGCATGGTTGGCTGGGGGCATGGTTCCAGTAATGCCCAACAGAACTGCAAGATACAGTGCTGTATGTTTTTGGTGTATAATTGGGGATGGCCAATTTAAAGTCCTATAAGTTTTTCATCTTGAAGAATGGCCTTCACCCCAAAACCCCATCTGTAAAGTTTCGCGCCGATATTTCAACCCGTTTTGTCCGACCAAAAAGGGTCACATTTCCGCTCATAACTCCAAACCAAACATCTTTTAATCCTAAGGATTCACAGGGTAAATGAGAAAAATCGTAGCTCCTTCTCTGATACCAAAATTTTGACCGTCGGTAAAATCTGGGGTCTCCTGGGGATGATGCTTTAGCGGATCGGGTTCATGGACCTTTAATGTTTGTTCTGTTTATATGTAAATCGTAGTGTTAACGCCAAAAGGTACATAACAGTCCTGTTTAGTACATTTAAAATGCCAAATTTTTAATAGATGTTGAAGGAGAAAGATAAACTTATCTTGCTTAAGGTTTCAGTTTCACAGAATAGGATAAAAAGAAACATTTTGTAAGTGATATCAATACCTTGAATCTTTTTTGACTAGTGCCTCCTTTTCTCTTATAGGCTATTAGTCAGTCATTTGTTGTGACTGTGCATGTGTGTGTGGGTGTGTGTGTGTATGTTACGGTATATATCTGAGTACGGATACACAATGTCTTATGGAGGCGTTTTCAAGTCCCTTTGGTCGACATTTTTTTTTTCTTTGTGGGGACATTAAAAAATTCTAAGTCTCCCAAGCTAATTAATGTGTAAATCTTAGAGAGAAGCCCATCACCCTAATTTTACGTAACGGAAATATGTCAAATTTTTGTCAGCTCAGTTTGACATTACATTCATAAAATATATGTACATACAGATCCGATTCCAAAAAATAATACAATTTATGTAAAATTAACAAAATAGAGATTTTAATTTATTTATTAAAAAAAAAAAACTTATTTTTTGACATCGATAAAACGGGCGTATTTTTCGCCACTGCTCATTGAATCAAAAGCCGTCCAATTTGCCCTCCTCGTGACGTCAAAGTGATACCAAAACATCGGGTTGACTCGATTGTTATTGCTGTGGGACCCCTGTAAATATTGATGGAGTAATGAAGTAATAATAAAATTTGAAAATAAGTTACAGAAATGAATCATATTTTTTTTCGTTGTGTTTTAATATTATTGAAGTGGCAACACTGCGATATGATGGTTACAACGCTAAATTTATGGAATGGTCATCACTTTGACGTCACCATTTGCCTGCGATGTGGATTTGTCGAATTGTTTTCGAGTGAGCTATTGGGCGAAATTAAAAAAGGCAAAATACTCAACAAATTTGGACACTTTTCAACTTATTTTGATTTATATTAATCTAATTTACTTTAAGCTTTCCATCCTAACCAAATTTTCCATATTCAGAATCATGACATATTTCCTTTATAATGGAATAAGGTCAAATTAAATTGCGATTAATCCATTAAAAACAGACAGTTGTCTAAGGACACTGGTTCCAAATAACACTAAATAACAACAAAATGGCATGGGCTTGACAAATAAGTCAAACCCGATAAGTTTTTAAGAGGATACCCCCTGGGCCCAAACACACTACCCATACTTGATCCCCAGAAATTTTGCTCTCCCCTCCCCCCCCCCCCCCACCCATCTGCCCTCCCAAAATGATTTTTGCTGTCACGGCCCACCAAACCTAATTTCTATGTTTACAAAATATGCTGCAAATAATTATAATTAAGAAAAAAAAACTTAATGCATATGATTATGTTTACAAGAGGCCATCTGTAAGCATGTTAAAAAACAATAACAAAATGAAGCAGTCCCTGAAAGATTCCTGTTAATGCGGAGATAAAACATGGTAATTGTGTGAAATATGATTCCTGAACGCGTAAACTGGATATGTTGAAAATGACACCTCATCGGGCTATAGCAACAACGCTGATATCTATACTGGCTGCTTTCTGCTTTGAGCGGATCTTATATTGCTTGAAACGGTAATTTTAATTTGGTAAAACCTTCACTTCTTGCTTATTTAAAGCCATAGTCAAAAATAATTTGTATAACACTGGGCACTACCTGCCTACCCCACAGCTGTTTGCCGCCATGCAAATCGTCTCATTTACTTTTTAGAGTCAATTTATCAATGGCGACACATTTCTGACAATTGAATATAAGTAAGACATGCAAGAGCTATTCCTCTGCAAAAAATCAGAAAAATCCATTGCGGAAATCTTGCCATCTATAACCTTGTCCAGGCTGGTTGGCTCTGGAGTCAAAATAATGTATCCCTTTGCTCTTTTACTATGCTGAGACTTCAGTAAATAACATGACTTTAGTTTCATCAGTGGTGTGTCCTATACCTAGTACATTATCGTGGCCCTTGTAGGCACAAACAGTTAAGAGCCAAATCAAATTGGTCCACTAATTATTCTAATAGCCCACTTGGGGACTTCATTAATAAACTAATTGGATCTTCTCTCCCGTCAGATACCAATTTTAAGTTAGCTGGTTTCACACATCTTGTTTCCCAGTAGCTTGGTTCTATGAAAGGTGTGTGCCTTCACTTTTCTTCTAGTTGCCCTATGGTTGCCCTACCCTTGGTGGCGAACAGCATAGCCTAATTATTTAGGCCCATAAAGCATGATCTGTGACTGTTGCATCTATGGTATGGTGGGGGGTGGAAGACACATACTGAGGGATAATGTCCTTATTTTAAGGGCCATTGCCACTTTTGTGTTCAGATAACGATAGGCCTACTATTTCAGTATTTTAGTATCTGTGACGTGAGGGTGTGTTGGCTGCAACCTGCCTGCAGCAAATATTATGATTCTGTGGTTTGTTTTAAATAAATACAAATAATACCTTGCGGATTACTTATTACGAACACAGCGCCCCAACGACTTGCTCAAGTTTATGCCATATAGGCCCGCAACGGTTGTGATTTGCTGTTATAATAATAACTGCACTCTATATTGCCCATTCTCCTAGAGAGAGTGTAAACTAGATTTTAAAGAAAAAATTTATATTTTGCCCGCAGGAAATTTCAATAAAATTTACACGAAAGAAGTCAGATACAAATGGGTCGGCCGTTGATATTTTTTTGTTTGTTTTTTGTTTTGTCATAATAAATGCGACTTTCAAACAGCTGTGCCCATCAGCATCTAAGCACATTTGATTGTTTACTTGGCAGGTAATATCATGTAAATGAGAAATCAGAGATCCTGTTAAGAATGGTGGTATGATTACACGAGATATGAAAGCACTATTTTGATTGGTTTACTCCTGGGGCTATCTCAAGTTTGTGTGGTCCAGTCATGAGCCCTCAGAATTGTATCATTGTTTTATTTAGAGAGAACCAAACTTTGAAGCACAAATGTACCAAAAATGACTCGAATGACTCCGAAACCGTAACATATCCTGTTTTTCGCAAGATTTAAACAAGGGGGGGTAAAAAAAATTGTCCGCCATTTAAAACATTTTAAAAAAATCTGCCCCCTAAAAAATCTTCCCCCATTTAAAAATTCTGGTTATGGGTCTGTGCATAATATGGTGGCAGTGATGTCAGTGCTACCAGCTAGCAGTTAAAGACTTTCAGTGATTTGTTAAATCAGAAAATCAAAAATAAAAATCACATCAAATCAGATTTGTGCCTGTTTGTAACACAGAGGTATATTAACAAACCCTACAATGAGAAACCAAACGCAACCTAATAAGACAAATAATATATTAGTCATTAGTGTCCATACGGACACTTACAACAACACCTAATTGAATGGGAGTCAAATCTTGAACATTGCTGTTTCCTTCCTCCTGACAATTTTTCATGTTCAAAATATTCGACAACTATCCTTTAAGCTATTCCTGTAAATATCAAATATTTTGACTCTTTCAAGTGAATCACTGATAGTGGTGTTCAATTAACATGAAGCTTATTAATTTTTCTTGCAGTTTTCAAATGATTTAAAGATCAAAATTACTTTAAGTAGGAGTGGCGGTTGTAGCATGCCCTTTGGGTTCATTTCAGTTTGTTCAATATTTTTCTGCAGAACCCGCATTAAGTGCAAATTCAGAGAAATTTTGCCCTATCATATTTCCTCAGAAATCAGAGACTATACATTGCTTTAATCTGGGATGATCATCAATATCACATATTATTCCCTCCTGATGCATAGGGAACAATACAAGTGAGATGATGTATTGACATATAGCAAGCTTCAAGGTTGTAGATAATACTGTGTGCTCATTCAAAACATTGGCATACTGAATAATAACCTGTGTATATTAGAAGGAATATGCAATGGATTTCTGAGAAAATTTATCATCATATTGGGTTTTAATTGTTTAAGGGGTTACACTAGTAGTGGTTATGAGTGTAGCTTTGACCGCCAATTTTTAAGACATGAGGAGATTTCCAGAAAGAAGAGCCCCCAATTTTTCTTGAACCTAGGTTTTTTACATATTTGGAATGCTTATTAATGTATTAGATCACACCTGAAGTGAATAAGCCGAATACGCCATCTTTATGTAATAAGATGATGATTTAGTAGTTTCTGTCGTGCACGACAGAAAGTCAAAGCATGGTTTTCTATGGGGAACGATTACAATAGCAGGCAAGTTCAAAACAAGGTTTGCGGTTTTCGTTTGCACCTGTTTGTCCAATAATCCTTCCAAACGTTCTCGGTAGGTGGTCTACAACCGATCCAGTGAAATTTGAGAGAAATTCATATCCTAAAAAAATCTCCTCCTGTCACTTTAAAGGAGTGGCCCGAGTTATCCAAACCAAACATCCTTTAGCCCTAAGATTTCAGTGTAAAATGATGAGAAAAATAAAAGCTTTCAACAGATACCAAAATTTTGACCACTTCCGGTAAAATCTGGAGTTCTGGGGATGAGGCTATTAGCAATCGGGCCATGGACTTTTAAGGAAACCAAGAAAAGCCCTGATACCAAAAACCCAGGGGAGGGTTCTCAAGGGTTTGTTGGATACCCATGCCCATTCCAGGGGTTCTGTATGAAAGTGACCCCAACGGGACCAATTTTCAGTGAAAATATACCCCTAATGGGACAAGTTTTTGGTGTAAATATACTCCTAAAGGAACTAATTTGCAGTAAAATTATACCCCTAACTGGACCTGTTTTCAAGACATAAATAACAAAAAATATACCTTTAAAAGAACCAATATAGAAGAAAAGTATCACTTGTGCTATGGTACCGTCAGAAAAATTATACTCAGGGTAATTTTGCTGACATATTTTGCGTGGGTTCACTTTCTTATTTGTACCACTGGACAGTCGACAGTCACAATCTTAACTGAATTTGATACCTCTAGCAGGACTGGAAGAGATGATTGTGAATTTGATACCCCTAGCGGTATAGTCCTACAACAGCAGCTAGTCCCTTTTTTGTTTTTTTGATCGAGCATAGGTACCCAACCAAAATAATAAAAGAGGAGGATAAAATGTTTTTTTTTACATGAGGCAGGACATCAGTGGTCCTAATCACATGAAACCTCTCATAAAAACATTAATGCAATCAAAAAGAATTTCCGCAGCCTATAGCTTTTTTGGCTAAAAAAACCCAAAAAAAACCAAACAAACATGCACAGTGCTTAGGATTTTGAGCTAAATGAAGCTGAGCCAAACCTTTTTTCTTCTTCTTGGTCTAAAATGTTGACATACAGGGTATCTCAGAAAAAAGTTACATTTTGTGACATTTTAAAGCACGAACACTAAATGTTAAAATGTCCATATTCTGCTGAGTTTATAGAATAGATAAGTTGAAAACTGCAAAAACAGTGATTAGAAATTAAACACTTTTCTAATATCTGTTTAATATCTAATCACCTTATATCCATACATGCTTGTCACAGCTAGGTTCGAAAAGAGTAGGGTGTTAACCCATAGCTGTCCCTTATCCATCCCGGTGCTGTTTGTGTCCTTGGGCAAGATACTTCGTCTCAATTGCCTCGTCGACCCAAGCGACAATTGGGGAGCTGTTATGGGGAATGTTACAATCTAAGTGCTGATAGGAGCTGCGCTACGGTTGCACCCTAGTTGAAGCGAAATGATTCTGATGATTTCCTAGTGACAGCATAATAATTATCGGACCTGGAGCCTGCCAGCTCAGGCCGTGAGGAAAAAACATCTTCCCCCGCATTTGTGACTATCGGTACTTTGGTCACAACGCCCTGTGTCCCCTTCTGAGACACGTGTCGCGTCAATTAGTAGTATCCTTATAGCTAAACATGTTTAAAATTTAAACATGTTTACAACATTTGACATTAGTTGTTAGACATTGATGCCAAGTGTTTAGAAATTTTATATGTTTATACCTAACACTAATTGCACCACATTTTCCTAACACTGTTTTTTTTGCGCAGTGCATGTGAAAACAATTTGTTCAAAGTTTAACGATAGATTAAGCAGAGCACGAGAAATGTGACTTGGGTCCCTTCTCTCATGGATTTTGTGTGACACTGACTTTAATCAGCATTATGACTCCACTATCCCTCATATGATGTATCCACTCAATGAGTTGCTGAAGTCAAATTGATTGCTTTAAAAACATGGAGGCATGTGTCAACGTTTACATTCGTATTTTTACAATGGTTGGTGTTTCTCTCTCGATATGAGAGCACAGTGTGTGTTTGGGTTTTTATAACCATTCGCTTATCCATAATAATTACTCATGTGTGTACATTGTTATCAATTAATATTTGGTTGGGTTGATGTATATTTTATGTTTGTTATTTTTTGCAAGTAGTTCAAATTAGATACCCAAAAGTCATTGATTTCTCATTTATTCTCAGTGAATCTCCAATCGGGTTCATAATAGTGCAAAATAACACCCAAAGTGCCCAGGTGGATTTACACAAGTTCATTTAAAGGGGCATTTTGTGGTTCCAGCACCTTCACTTTTATTCATTGTTTGCGGATATCTTTGAGAAATGAGTTGATTCTGATTATGCAGTTTTGTGTTTTTGAGCAATTGTTTGTTTCCCACAGCTCATAGGCCACTGTGCCTGTATTTTTTGTTTGTCCAATTAATATGGTAGAAATCAAATTGCCAATTTTCTTTACAGATACCGAACCCGAACTTGCACGTAATATGAGGTACCCTGGATTGCTAATGTTGGTGGTTTCAGATGATCTTAACTTTTTAAAGTAAGTCGGGTGGGGGGGTGGGGAGGATTTGTGGATCACAATGCCCCTTTAAGAGTAGTTCAATATTATGTGTAGGCCATAGATTACATAGCTCTATTGTGTAGGCAGACAATTTCCATCCATAACTTTGTAAGTAGCAATAGCATAGTACGCTATGTAAAGGTATACATTTCCTGATAGGAACTATTCAGTGATCCAATTATGGGCTTTTAAAACTTTGCTATTAGCATCCAAACGCACTAGAGAAAGCATCAAAACCATGAATATTAGCATAATGCCGAAACAAAAGATGTAATGGGAACGTAACTCTATGTCATTATAACAAGTTGACGGACATCCTCCCTCCATAGAAACGTGAATGTTGAAAATGCACGCTCTACAGCACACAAAAATGGTATAGGGAAAATGCACGTAACTCGACATTGTGAAGTCATTACTCTCAACAGAAGCCTGTTTTGTATATAGTAGTCTTATAGAATGTAAATTACAGTTGTTACCTTTCTATTGATACAAAACTATTATACTTTGTGAAATTCCATACAGGTACCTGCAGCTTCCAAATTTTGACTTGTTGAACGTAATTTCCCTACAGGGCCTCTTCAGGTGTAGCCCTATTTTACTAGGCACTGGTACTTCATTCACTAAAGTAAATTGGGTCTTAGTCTTTGCATTCGACGCCTTCTGACAATTCGAGCCAATTTCAAAACAATCTGAACACTTTCACCTAGGTACCTATGCAATATTCATAAATGAGGGTAATAACCCAGCCGGTCCCGTGTAATCCCCTCGTGCTTATGCACACACATTGCAGGGGTTGCCAAAAATTATCAGCCCAATTCGAGAGCCTACACGCAGCCCAAAAATTTGCCGAAAAAAAAATTAAAAGCTTCAAATTGAGCATTTAAACTTTTAAACTTATACTTTTGTGCGTTAATTTATGGACTCGATCAATTTCACTTGAACAAATTTCAAGATCAAATTAATTTCTCCAAAAGTGGGGTTTTGACTTTTGCGAGGAGAATTAGGAAGATTTCTTACACCACTTAGACAGTCGAGGATGCATGTTGGGATTTTAAATCAATTAAACCTTCACTGAAAAAGGCCGAACTCAAGCGTATACAATACATACACGTAACATAGAAACGATCACAGCATGCAATATGATACTGTGATACACGAAAGTTAACAAAGGAAAGAAATTTCGCTTCCAGTAGGTGCTCTCACCTCACTCCATTCTCGCTTTCTTGCTTTTTATTGTAATCGCAACTGATTGACAGCAGCCATTTGTTACCCGTCATACCGGCTGCACACTGACCCTTCGGGAAGTGTTCTTAATTGATTTTCTAGGTTGTTTGTAGCAAGAACATTATTGTGTGTGTAAGAACACCTTAAAACACTTTTCAGTCGTATTTATCCCTACTTTTGTAACAATGGCGTCTATTGAAAGTGAAAAGTAACCAACAATTCGCTGTGGGCCTTTGCAGTTAGCTGGCCGAGTGCCCAAGTCGCCCGTTGGCTACCAAATCGTGGATTTGGCAACATTGGTGATCATTGCCCCGGCTTTGGCTTGCTTATGTTTATGTCACTACTTCCTTATCACTGGGCAACTGCGCCCGGTAATTGGCTGAGAGAATATTTAAATAGACTAGTGTGTGACATCATCCTAATTAGAGTTTGTCACTGCTCGCGCGTGGAAGCTTGTTGTCATGGAATGGTTTTCAAGGGTTATACAAAATCTTAAGTTTGATTATCGGTGAGTGATGTCGAGCCGTTGTGTGACAATACGGAAAGAGGGCAAATGCTCTTATGAAAGTACAAAAAGCTACTGTTTTGAACTTTGACTCAATACTAACTACACGTCCTAAATAAAGGACTTGAATGATCTGTTTCTTCTTCTATCATACCCACAAGTCTTTGATAATGGCTTGGTGGTGGTATTCAGCAAGTAAGCTAATCCGGGGCTGCCCTATCCATGATACGGACAATCCTATACTATTTATCAAAATACCTTTTACATAGAAGGTACGTGCGCGCCATCCAGAAGGGGCGGGGCTTGCATATCGCACGAGACATTTAACGCTCATCACGCTGAAAGTACGCTTATCTTGTAACGGGTACTTTGACAAAGAGAATAGATGGCTCGCTTTTTTTTTAGACTGGGTTGGATTGGGTTTCATCCTACTCTTTGTACCCGGAACCAATGTCTTAACATCCCCTCTACGAATGAC